>PVKZ01001603.1:0-195000 GCA_004027375.1 Macroglossus sobrinus
TGAGCAACATACATTATTTATCTACTTGCTAAGGTCAAAAGTTGCCCACCTATACACCATTGCAAAGCAAACACAAATTTTAAAGACATTGAAGATGGCCAAAATGTTCCTCCTCAAGTACTTCTGGTTTATTACTCCATGACTCCTGGGTGCACTGTTACTACACCAAGGCAAAATAGATATAAAAGTGTATACCTTTTAAAGGACAGAAGGCAGCCAGCCTCTCTAGCCTTGTAGATATAGTTAACTAAGAGGCTATAGTATGTAGCCTCTATGAGTTTCAAAATGTTTTTTTGGGCATCCCTGTCAATTATGGTGGTTCTACTAATTAAATTATAGTAAGGAAAACTTTATTCAATGAAAGCCATTGCAATGCATATACGAACCATGCAGTAGATCTTATAGCTGGAGAGAAAAATTGAACCCGATTCCAAATACAGCATTGGCTAGTGGGAATTTATGATTAAGAAACAGGGTGCAGATCAATGCATAAAAATTTACTAAGAGAAAATATCAGGAGTAAGAGGGATATTGGTTAAATCAACTAAGATAATTCTTGCTGAAGGCAGACCATAGTGATCAGACATACCTGGGAGATGGTAATGGGTGAGGAACCTGATTAGTTACTAAGGGTGATAACAAATGGTAAAAAATTTTAAGTATGTAGAAATAAGTTTGTAATGACTGGTTAATCATATTACTACATTTTTGTGGCAACATAGTACTCATTTAAGCACTTGAATATAGAGTTGTACAAAGATTACATTAAGACATAGTACATTGGGTTACCAGAGGGTGGGGAGAGCGGAGAGGGAGGAAGTTGATGGGGGAAAAATTTAAAGACATAGTACATTGACTAATTATTTGTTTTTTTTATAGAAATAAAGGTCTTACCCATACTGCTGACATGTAACAATGTGATAATATAGAGTTACACTTGTGAATCTACAACAGAAGTCATCTGTATTAAACAGAAAAAAAAGTTGAAAATGACCAGAGTAAAACAAAAGTACTAGAACAAATAGGTCAGGACTGTAAGTAACAACAAACATTCACTCAGCTCCTGAGTATTTCAAGTGTTACAATTGGTGAGCTAAACCAAATTTGCAAGATTTTTGCTAAAATGGGACAATGCAAAGTTTCTAAATATGAAGTCCAAAAATAGAGGTCTAGTTGAAAAGTTCAGGGAAGTCTAGTAGAATTTAGTCCAGGAGAGACTCTTTGTCATGTACCATGCATCTTTGTAGATGTTTATTTCAATTTCAGGAATGCTTCATGATTAGAACTAATATTTAGTCCATAGCATAGGACCACTAATGCCATGGGTTATCAACAATTTATTCACATTGTATTTGGTAGGTGGCTAAGGCATTTTGTATGGTTTACCCACCTTGGAGGAGGGTGATTTTTCATCAGTGATTCATACCCTTCTTTAAGATGGAAAATTTTGTGGACAAGACCCCTAGTGAGCAAACAGCTTGAGCAGAGCTATAGTTGGGTCATCTTGTGAGAAATCAGTACTGAGTGGCCTATTTATGATTGCTAACACTAAGAAACCAAGCCTAGCTCTTAATTGGCTGTATCATGTCTAATTTTCAACAGATTATTTTTAAGTTTACCTTTTCTTATGGGATTTATAATTCAGTGAAGACACTTTACAGGAAAGTCATAAAATAAAAGCTTCCTTTATTGAGGATAATTTGCCTTCAGTAGCGTTCAATCATATAGGTTAGCAGCTATTGCTAGATTTCAGAATAAAGTTTTCAAGTACAAAAGCCCAGAAGCCACTGAAAACAGTGGAGATTTTTGTTTGATTGTTATGTTTTGTTTTACTTTTGGTTGTTTTTGCTAAAGCTCATTACAGCTGTAATATTGGGGAACGGGAATCAGAAATTGAGATTTAAAGTAATTAATAGCCCAAGGATAGGGTTTGCCTTACTGCTATCTGGACATTTTTCAAGATTATGACCTGCCAGTCAAGTTGGGTCACTAAACTCATGCCTTGGGATAATGATTTTAGTAAAGTTAGTATAGGACACATTTCCTTCAATATCCAAAGAGGTCAAACAATTGACAGTCTCTTTCTTTACAATGAGAGACAGAAAAGCTAGCAAATTATACTTAATACACCATGAATGTCTATAAGGACTAGAGAACAGTCAGCCCCATGGTTAATTGTGTGGCATGAGCCTTGGGATCTATTTTTCTTGAAGGTCCCATTTATATTTAGTCACTTGGACTTGGATGCTGTGTAATATAAGGAGAAGAGATTTTGCAGTGGGAATCACTATCAAAATATCATAAATATTCTGGAATGTTTAGACCTCATCTAGAAGTCTATATTGTACTTGAACCTGTCTAATTCCTGATGGCACTTCCTAGAAAAGCTTGGGAGAGTAAAAACATACTGTATTACTTGTTAAATAAAGACAAACTAATTTGGGAGATCTTTAGTTAAGGAGTATAAAAAAGAGGGTATTATCAATGTCCAAGGATACATATAAAATACATTGGTGACAGCTATTTGTTCAGTCACTGAAATGAAATGCTGCATTACAGGAACAACAGTTTCTTCTTTACAAGCCTCAATAGTCCACAGTAAGTCTCCAAGTACCAGTGACTTTTAATTACTTTTCACTGGCCAGAATGGAAGGTTGTTTTTATATAGCAGCCTTACCTGTGATGATGCTTGAATGAAGAGAGTAATTTTTTCCCCTCTTGTGAAAGGTGACATTATTTTACTGTCACAACCTTGACAATCTCTAAGCTTACAAAAAGTTCTGAGCCATGCATTCAAATATTAGAGAAGCTACCAACAAGAGTCACAATGAATGTATATAATTAGTAGGTCCAGGTACCCATGTGCTCATAATACCCATATTAATTAAAAGTAGGACAATATAGATGAGCAAACACAGTCCAGGAGCCCCTCTTTTTCAGGTCCTTCCACCTAACAAAATGACTAACAACTAGTTAAAATATTTCTTCATAACTCTTTTAAATCCAATAATCCAGGTTTTTATATCAGTGTATCAGATTGTTTGCCTTTTTTACTGCACAGGGAGCCAAATAAATTCCAGTTCTTGATATAAGTCAATCAGCCTGGATGCATTTCTGAGCAGCCCCTATCTTGTTTTATTCCAAGTAATTCTATTCTCTAGGTTAAGTCCATAACTTTTCTCCCCCAAAGTGCTACCAGTTTTTATAATATTCTTAAATCTTTTCTAGGCATCCTCTCCTTTAAGACAGCCACTGGCCCCAGCAGTTTCTCTTTATAATTATATAGTACTCAGGCCTTCAACCTTTTTACACTGAATGGAATTCTTTCTGCTACCCATCCTACCCTACCCACCCCAGCTTTTCTCAGCCCTGCCTTCTTTCCACTAGTTATCAACAGCCTCTTTACTGTGTTTTTATTTTATTATTTTATTTTTTTTGTTTCTCAGGAAAACCATCATTTAAGGATTTCAGATGATAGATTTTTTTCTTCCATCTTTCTAAACACTGCATAGATCTGAACAGACACTACAGAAAACCAATTGCCATTAGAGCTTGGTCACAATGAACGACTCACCTAATCTGGGTCTATAAGACATTCAGTCTTCAGCCCTCGCATTGTACTTCTTCTAGGAAGGAACTATAGCTAACTCTGCTATTTCCAAAAACACATGGTCCAGAATGGAGTGGTTTAAGTTTCTTTTTGATTGCCTGTAGTTATGCAAAAGAGTCATTGACCCACCACTCCAAATGTTTAAAAAAGAAAGATTTTTTGAGGAAACTTGAAGGCAGTAAGATGAGTGGGGTGGGGAAGTTATAGGTCATCTGTGTTTGTCAATTGGCTTACTCCTTTCTTATCTACTAAGATGAGGTACTTTTACACATTAGAGAATGATATCCTGACTAAATTAAGTTCTTACTTTCTCACAGAGACTGGGAAACAGAGAGACTATTTTCCTTCATGTTTACATTTCAAAGGAGTGACTCCCAGGTCCTTGAGAAAGGCTGCTTGGTTGGAAAACTGGCAAGAAGTTTTTTAAAATTTTATATCTTAAAAAGATATGGAAAGAATTTCTAACTTGTTTTCTAAAGTAAATGTTCTAAGAAAAGGGAGGTCAGAGGCCTAGAGACTAGAAGAAACTTGTCTAACGTTTAGACAAGCTGAGAGAACTGATAAGGTCTTCTTGGTTGGCAGGTGTTCTTCTTGGATCTTATAGTCAACAACCTGAGCATTAGGAATGAATAGAGACTTGGCTTTAAGCTCTGACTCTGATCTATTCAAGTCAATGTCTATTATTCAGAGATATACTATATGTAGAGTCAAGGTCACTAAACCTAAGAAATAAAATCAGTAAAAAGAAAAGTAAGAGTAGCAGATCCTAAACTCACCCACATTGAATAGAAAATGGAATGTGAGAAAGGCAAGGTATTAATATGACGTCTCCTGGCTCAGGACATTCTCTTTCCAACCACTGAATAATTCATCCATAGCATATTTCTTCAAGGATTCTGACATTAAAGTATTTTTGCTTTTAAGGAATACAGTGCTCCACCCACTCAATAGCCACATTCTCTCTGACTTTGGTATCCTTGACCTGAAAAACTTTTTGAAACATACTGCAATTAATCCATCTAATACAACCTGATAAATGTCTTTAATTTACTGAATCTCAAATATATTCTTGCAAAACTATCAAGTCTTAGAAACTGTAGCTTTTCTCCTAGTCCATTCAGGAGTCAAGCATGCATCAACATGGCATTTAAATGGAGTTGCCAGAGACATCGGAAAAAAAATAGCAGATGAGCACACAAAGTCAAGCTGAAGGGTGGGTTGAAGCCAACTACCTCCCCTTCTTTCTATCACATTGAACATTACCTGGAATTAAACAGTTGACACATTTGCCATTGTTCACCACAAATATATTTTTTAAATGTTTAGATTCATCTTATCTCAAATGGGACATTTAAATAGCTCTTTTACATGTCATTAATCAGCAAAGATTGCTGCCATTTAGCTCTACAAAACTCAGAAATAATTCTATCATTTATTTTTTTAAAACTCTCAGTGGCTTTTTCCAACATTAGGTCAAAGTCACCAAATTCCTTAACCTAGCAAAGAGGATAACATACTTCAAACATATTTCTTCTTTCATATTTCATACCAGTGGAACTTTGTCTACTGTCATTATGTTAAAGGTATCTATTGATATTGTGCAGTGCAGTGAAAATTTCCAACACATTCCTTTCAACTTTTCTTCAAATGACGTTGCCCTTCCATCCTATAAAATACATTAATCACAAGCTAAAATGATTATCATTTGCAGCAAGGTAATAGAATTTTCACTGTTGAAGTCAAAGTCATCTAATTTCCCTTAAGAGCAGAATGTAACCTCTTTAGGGAATGGATACATTGCATTCATCTTTTGTCCACACTGACCATAGTATAGAGCCTGGCTCATGGTTGACCCTCAATAGGAGTGTGTCAGTTGAAAGAAATTAATTAATTATAAATGAATGAGTGGATAAATGACTCTGTAGAAGAACTAGTTAGAATTAATTTATAACTCTGGAAAAGAGAAATGCAAATGTGCACTCCAAGGGATCAAACTAATGATGTTAACTTGTATTAACCATGCTGGATAACTGGGTAAATGAACCACAGATTCACCCTACACAGGTATATAAAAACAGCCATACATTGTGCATAGGTGTATACATGAGAAAAACTGGCATAATAGCAATGATATTTTTATCTTATTTTTCTAATTCTTTGAAAAGCAGGAAAATGCATTCTGTTTCCTGAAATTACTTTCTAAATTTTTTTATTGTGTTTTATTGATTAATCTTCATCAATTTTAGCCTTGAAATGATAAAAAGAGTAGAATACAAACAAGGCACTGCCTGTTAGGTGGAGAACATTTATCAGTATGAACAGCTCTCTAACGTAAAAGCAGTAAGAAAAGTACTTTCCCAATGCCCAAGTATAGTTCTCAGCTTTAATGAAAAAGAGACAATTAAAACAAAAGCACTTGCTCACTTCAGTCACAATTCATCAAGCTGTCAAAGACAATAAAATGCTACATACCTAATCTTTTCTGTTAACCATAATGTAGGCAATGCAATTACATTGTTTCAGCAAATTGGCAAGAATTAGAGGAAGAATTAATGTAAAAATCTTGTGAAATTTTCTGTTCCAGTAAATGGTGTCATTCATATCTAAAAATCTATAAGGAAATATTAAGTGAATTAGCAACAAATACTTCTTATTAGGCCCATTTCCTTGCTCAGAAGTATTAGAGACTTTGTGTGTGTGTGTGTGTGTGTGTGTGTGTGTGTGTGTGTGTGTTTGTGTAATATTAAAATAAATATATATGGAAATAAATATATATATACCAATAAAAAGCAATTAGCGTCACCAAACCATTTGTTACAATTAAAACAAAGAGATAATTGTAGATGAAATGGGAAGTAGCGACATAGAAATGCAAGAGGACAGATAAATTTAATCTCAAAAATGTTCAAATGCTTTGAGTACCCTTCTTTTATAAATGGTAGATTCACACAGAAGAGAAAACTGCACTTGACTGTGAAATTATATGATTAAATATAAAGAAACATTTTCTAAATGACCTATATTTGCAAAATTCAATTCTTGGCACCATAATAAGAAATATAGAAAAATAAAACAAGGCCCTTCCTCTGGATCCTGGCTGCTCTCTCTTGTGAGTTCTCCTTTATTGTCTATGAACACTTCTAATCTTGTTGCCATTTGGAATCTCTTTATGTTCTCATCACAGTCTTGTCCATGTGTGTACTTTGCCCCACTAGATTCAGCTTCCCCTCTAAATTGCCCCCTAGATTTATGAGCCAGCAGTATCACTCACATTCTTGTGGGAATGCTCTCTCTCTTACACACACACACACACACCAAAACCACCACTACCTCTAGCTCACATCTCTCTCTCTTTCTCTTTCCTTGCTCGAATAGGACACAACTCCATTTCTATTCTGACATAGCTACCTCATGTTGAATTTTTGTCTTAAATTTCAAATCTTTTCCCAGAGAAACATACTTTTATTACCTTTTTCTTATACTAATTTTTATCATTAGATACATACCACATGTTATATTCTTTTTATATTTTTTGCAGGGGGCATAAAGCTACACAATTTAGCCCTAATTATGGACAGATTTTAGGGAGAAGAAATGCTTCTTTCCAGAAAGCAAACTGCATACAGAAATTTTTCACAATAATTATCACATTATTCATAATTCCATTACAAGTATAGCATAAGAGGCATGGTTAACAGTGTAAACGTCTAAAGAAAAAAAATATTAGATTAATTTAAGAAACTAAAGAAAACTTGAAAAAGAGCATTTGTTTAGAATCTAAGGAGAGTAGAATTTCAAAAAAAATTGCAATGAAGATATTAAAAATCGACTTACTTATATCTATAAGAAATATATTTATTAATCAACCAAACATCAGAGTTCTGTGATAGACACAGATATGTGCTGTCCAGCTATGGATAGGTATGTGCTATCTAGAGGCATCCAGAGGCATTTCCAGAATAAACCTGATGCAAAGCTACAGCATATGTAGCAGGTAGCCTTCAGCTCTCAACTCCCTCCAGGTCTGCCTCAGTTTCAGAAGTCACACCATTATTGAGCTCGTATTTATTGACTGAGAAAAGTGAGGGGATAAAGTCCCATGGAGTTTTGCCTGGTATGGCACTCTAATGGGCAATACTTACTCTAAAACTCCATGCCAGTTTGACTAGGCTTTGCAGGGCCTACATTGTTGTTCAATCATTTTCATGGTCAAGTTTTACTTTTTCTTTGTACCCCAAGCTCAATCTCAGCTCTGGGAGAACCCCAGAAATAGAGTCCAAAAAAGTGGGCCTTGGGACTAGATGACTCAGGACCCTGCAGGCAATGAGAATACCATTACTAGTGATAGGTCAAGAGCATTCCTCCAATAAGGTGGCAGTTATGCTTTATGAGTGTGGTAAACTGGAAGGGTATACCAGGGAAGCAAGCAATAAATTAGCACAGGTAAAGATCGGGTCTTGTAACTTGGGAGGAACTTATACATGTGAAAAATAACAGAGTGGAATGGCAGTGGCTAAGGTCTACTGATGCTCCATTTATGAAGAAAACAAACAGCTGAGGTAACAGGCAACCAAAGGTAAGTATAAAAGCCATAGGCCTGTTTGGTTGCCTGCAAAGGCACTCTCATTATCTGCATGGCAGGGCAGAAGAAGTCAGGACCTAATAGACCAAATGGTTAAATTCCCAAGAACAAACAAGGTGAAATGCTCAACCAAGGCAAATCAGTTACACTATGGTCAAGACTCTAATTAGGAAAACCTTGGATCCTGACATGTGAGATAGAGCATCTATCCCGGTATGTATGGAGTAGGTCTTAGGGCACAAGGGGTACACAGGGGTCAATGCGTCCTTAAGGAAAGAACCTAAATATACTCAGTAGACACCTTCTAGCTATCATCTCCCTCAGAGTCTATCTCAGCTGTAAAGAACAGCATCATCCATTCTAGGGCAGTCCATCACTGGTTACTAATTGAGAAGGAGGTATAAAGTTTAGACAATTTAACCTTGATACTCTAACAAGAAAACTTGCTCCAGAGCCCCCTGCTGATTTGGTTGAAGCCTTTTCAAGTCTGCTAGAGTATGTCCTCTGCCCAAGCCCACCTCTTCTCCTTTTATATCACAAGTTTCTATCTCTAACATACATCTTGAATCCCAAATCCCATCTCAACAACTGCTTCCAGAGATACAAACTACAGCTCAAGCTGTTTAAGAAAAAAACTGT
This sequence comes from Macroglossus sobrinus, assembly GCA_004027375.1. Lineage (NCBI taxonomy): Eukaryota > Metazoa > Chordata > Mammalia > Chiroptera > Pteropodidae > Macroglossus > Macroglossus sobrinus. The sequence continues at coordinate 8,832 of PVKZ01001603.1, forward strand.
TGGACAAGTATTAATATGCAATTAGAAGGCATTTGTTTTGTTTTCCTCTCTATAGATAATAGTTAATGAATAATAAGAAGCATCTGAGGTGATATTTTGCATTTCTGAGAAAGAGAATTTTTGGTCACTTGTAAAATTTTTCAACTTTTGTTGATTCAAAACCTTGGAAATTCCCCCAGGTGAATTCTAAATCTGACCACCCTACACGAAGGTCAGGGAGAAACCAAAGAATGAGGCAGGCCACTCCAGATTGGTAGGTTTAATAAATAAGGGAAATCATATGAAGCTTGTCTTAGGTGGCTATAAGATTAGTGGATGTTCACTCCTAGACAGAATCTTAAAAGTTTAGATAGAGGCCTTAATGAGGTTCAGTCATGTTCAGTCCAGAAGGTCTTGACGACACTTTAATCTCTCAAGGTTGTGCCACTGAAATGGTTCCAAAGACAAAGGATGAGGTGAGGAGCCTCTGATTGCCTTGGACCAGCTCTGGGGTCAACCGATGGTCACATCCTCTTGACCTCCTCCAACATTATTCCAAAAACCAAAACAAAATATTCAGTTTCAGTTGTCCTTTGGGGAGTTTTTATGTCTTCAGTTCAGTCTCAAAACACTGTACTCATTCTTAGTCAAAACATTAGATTCTAATAAAAATATGCAGATTTTCTGGTGCACTTGAGCTAAGTTAAATAAAGTTTATATTTATAAAGTAGATATTGCTAATGCATATAAATTGACTGAGATAGAGCATATGTCTAATATAGCACAGCTATAAGAATAATAAATATTATTTTATAAGCATTTACTCTAAATATCTTATTTAGGATTCAATGAAGAAAGCCTGAGATTGAACAATACCAAAAAAAAGTGTGTGTAGAAGTTTAAAAAAGACATCTGTGGACTTCTAACATTAAAGTGTCAGGAAGATGATGAACTGGAAATGAACAGACATTGAGGAAAAGAAGAACCAATAGAGAATGTACACATACAAAATACTTTACAAAGGCAGAGAGAATTAATGGTGTAAAATCCTTCTGAGATATCAGCTAAGATGAGAATTAAAATTAGCAATTCGATTTTGCATTGTGAAGCTTATCAGAGGCATCGATAGAAAATTTTTATGATGTAGCAGTGTCAACATACTGATTGGAATGTGTGTAAGAGACAATAAAAGAAGATAAAGTTGCATTCATAAACAACTCTCTTTAGGATTTTTATTATAAAGAGGATAGTGAAGTTGAAAAGTTGATGAAGATAAAATGGGAATTTTTTTAAGGATGGGTGGAAGATGCACTAAATAGATAATAGGCTCCCTTTTAACTTCAAGGCTAAGCACCATGATCATGTGAAGAAGAGCAATGCAAATGCACTATTCTGTTTTGCTGGGTCGGTTTTATTTTTCATACAAAGCCTTAACTCATAAATGCCATTTTAAAAGACACCTATTTTTTCAGTCAAGTACTTTAAATTATGATCCACTCTTTTAACACCTGCTCACTTGTAATACTCTCCAAAACAGCTCATTGTTAAAAACACCAAGTTAACTTAAAATCTCTTAACAGGTTAAACACTAGCACTTAACTCCTAAAGTATATTAGCTACAAATTGAACTTTAAGTAAAAAGCACTCAAAGCTGTTTAAGACTTTAGTGCCTTCTTATAAGGGTATTGTATTTGAAATCAGATATAGTTTTTATTAGCTGTTATTGAAATAATCCACAGAACAATGTTTCTAATTGGGATTGTAAGAAAATGTTTCTCTTTGCAGCAAAAGCTGAATCAAGGCAAAGATGTGGGTTAAAGAAAATGGTTCCATTACCTTCTGGGCCCATTTATTTTTGTCTCTCTCCAGTTATTTGGCCAGGAATGAACAGGGGCCCTGGAACGTAGGTTATATTTAATTGACTCTCTCTATCAGCAGCTGTTTGCTTTAGGAAGCAGGTGAGTGAGCAGCAACCGTACCCATTGCCAGAGTAAGCAGACGTCTAACCATTCCTTTGGCTCTTGGCAGTAACTACATTATCACTTCCCTTTCTAATTCCCCACCCTGCTACCCAGAGATGAGTACTAAATGCCCAGGGCTCAAGGTGAAGAAACTGAAGCTACGGCGAAGAGTTATCCCAATTACCAGCAAATTTGTATTGTTAACACTTTGACTTTTCAAGGGATTTTGGAGTACAGCAATCACTCCTCTGCTGGAGTTGGGCAGAACACAAGGCTGAGACTGCCGAATCGATATGTGGAGAACTTACTGACGACGCAGGTAATTTGATGCAGAATTTGGGACAACTAGAGATAAATTACTTAACACAGTTGGGAACCAAAATTGTGTTCAGAAAGATAGACGTATTTTCCTGAGAGGACTGAGAATTGTACTGACAGGGAAGTTATGGACACAAACAAAAACTCTTACATTTATTCCATGAGCAACTCTGTAAGTTCTGATGCATAATTTTGAATTGTTTTCGTAGAGGGTGGGGAAGTATTGTAAAATACATGTAAATCAACAGTGATATAAATTCTGCCTCTTAAAGTGTATAAGTATATAAAGGTTAGGGCTGAAGTATAGGAAAATGCTTATTTTGTGGAGAAAAAAATGCAATATATAAATAACATTCATATTTTTGTCTCTTTGAATCATGATAAAAACCTTTTAGAATTCAATTTAACTATAAAAAACATGTGTAAGAATAATTTTTAACATTCGTTTGTATTTCAACTAACTCGTATTTGTGTACTAAAGGAAGGTACTCTCCCCCTACTACCAACTAATATTCCCCTGTAATACAATATATTCAGTAGTTGCAAAAACCAAAGTGAATAGATCTGGCCACCTGGTCAAACCTAGAATATGTGAAGTGAAGAGAAAGGGAAGGAGGATGCAGAGAGGGGCAAGTCAGTTAATTATTCACTGTCACAGTCATTGCCAATTAAGAGGAGACGGTCTTCTTTCACAGGTATAAGCAAACAAACAAATGGCTGAAAGGATTGTTCATTTGTGCACTGATTCAGTGAAGACTTAAGAGGAGAAAAGTAATGCCTCCCAAGGTGTTGCAGACTTGTTTTTGATTTATCAGATTTCAACTCTTCTCTGTAATTGAATTTCAATGTCCTTTTCAGAAATTATCTTATCCAGTATGATATGCTCTTGCCATGTTTAGTAGATGACATGCAACATGAGCTAGGACAATCAGATACTTCTTCTTGAACAGAAAGACAAAAATCAAATATAATTGGACTCATCCTATTCTAATAACCATAACTAACCCAGACTTTCTCTTCCAAACTCTTATACTTCTTGCTTTATAGTTTCTGGGACAACTTGACCTGCTCATTTCCAAGTCTAGAACTAGTATTCCATGAATTCTGTAATCTCCCATTATTTTCCCAATAAATTCATTTTTGCTTAATTTAAATAAAGCTTATTCCTGTTATTTGCAATCAAAGATTTCAAAATTTGTACAGAAGATTATAATTGGCCCTAGTGTTGACAATTTTACTGGATATTATGCACCATCCCAAGTCTCCATGAACATATATGTGTGTGTGTTCCTATGTGTGTAAGAGAAATCTCAACATGAGCTCTATAACACTGTGTTACATCTTGGCCACTTCCTTTAATGTCTTTAGCAATTTGTGCATACCATTATGATAGCAAAACTGATTCTTTTCCTTCTCATCCTTTCTAAAACAAAATTGGTCAACAAGGAGTACAGTTACAAATTCCAAATATCTAGAAATTATTCTTTATACCCCCCTCTCCTTCATTGCCTTTAACTATTGCCTCACCAAGTCTTAATAATTACTTCTAAGTATCTTCCAGATCTATAAATAGGACTTCATCTCTACCATTGCTGCTCAGGATGCTGCTCATTTTCCTCCTGAGCTACTGAAAACACTGTATGAAAGTTCTGCTTGTATTTATTTGTGTCCTTTTTCAACCTACTCATATACAGCACCAGAGTAATCTTAATGAAATAATAATTTAAACATCTCATATTTTGCTTTAAACAGTTCTGGAAAGCTAAACTTTCTAGAACTCTTAGAACAATGTCTAAAATTCTTAATATGCTCTCCGGGTCAAGTACTCTGACATCCCTCACTCAGCTTCTTATTTCACATAATATTAGCACTCCAGTCACATTGCTTTTTCAGCTCCAGGAAGGAACTATATTTTCTTCCATCACAAGGCCTCTTTACCTACCTTTACATATTTGCCTGCTCATCTCTTTCTAATTAAATCTTAAGCATTCTTAGGATACCATTTTCTCAGAAACTCTTCCCAGCCCCACCAACTAGACCAAATTCTTTTAGTATGCTTTCTTCAAAACCATAACTTTTCTTGACATCACTTATCCCAGTTGTGTTTGCATTGTAGGAATGTTTGATTAATTATTTCCCCCTCTCTCAACAATGGAGTTTTAGCTATATAAGAGCAGAGAACAAATCAATTGTTTTCATTCTTATGTTCCCAAAACTAAGTACAGTTTCTGACACATGTTAGGCACATAGTAATTAATGAATAAAGTCAACCTTCTTTGTGAAAATCTGACTTACTTGAGGACAGGAACTACAATATCTGACACAAGTGCTCAAAATATAGTTGTTGATGTATCTTCTACTTGGGTTTAGTAAAGGATTTTTATCTTAACCATCAATGAAGCTTATAAACCTCTTTACCACTCAAGGTCATGTACACGTTTTGGCTACAATCCAATATTGCACAGTTTATTAAAAATTATTTTCAGGATCAATAAGCAAGCAATGTCACTCAGTAATCTTTCATCAATAATTCATGAATATTCTTTTCTGACAGAGAACATTTCAGAAAATCTGAAATCATTAACTTCAGCAAAACAATTAGGGTTTTACTCTGAAAATGTTGACAGCCATCTTGTGACATTTGAAGTTAAAGAAGAAAGCCAAAAACAAGAGAAAAAACTTGAAAAATACAGAGAATATTTAGTTCATGATAAAAATGTTTCTATCTCAGACCACATTGTGTCTAAATCTATTCAATTATAGGAAGGAGCCAATAATGTTACTTTTTTACTTCAGTGTGAAGTGTGTTTTCAGTTCTGTGAATAACTGATCTTTGATCTGCCAGTTATGTCCAAGAAAGACATCTCCCAGATGACTAACTGCTCCCTGGTACATGGTGCTTAGAAGTATGTTACCTCTAACTTCAAAAACACAAATTCACTCACTGAGGAAAGATCAACAGAACCATCTTTTCCAAAAACTCATAGATCACTAGAGAGAGGGAAACAAGGAATTTTTTTCTCTTATTTCTTCACATCTTCAACCCTGAGGGTAAGCTTTTTCATGCTGCACCATGATTATTTTGAAAGACTTAGGTCCACATGGGGACATGGTTGATATAAGCTACACAAGAACCTACCCAAAATTTTCTTTAAGACTTTGACTCCCTACTTAAACTCTTTGTGCCTTAGTTTTCTCTTTCACAGAAAAATCTTAGTGAAGAGGGCATAGACAATTGGAAAAGATATAGAAGAAACTGAGGGATCATAGGGAACAAAGGAGTAAAAGAAGGTTTGTCAGAGAGAGAAATGGTTTCCAAATGACCGTTATACCTCAGTGCCTCCTATGCAGAATGACATGACAATGTGAAAAAGAGAGGCTGTTTTGCATCATTTATCAGTCTCTATATATTTTTCTTATGAAAAATAAGATGTTCTGCTAACAGATTGTTCCAGAAAAGCCTTTCAAATAGTGCAAGACATAGCAAAGCAGTTAGAAAGTGGCAGTCCTAGAACGTGTTTAAATGTTTCTTTTCCATTCTCATTGTCTTGAGTCCCATTTCTGGCTCCCTTTCTCTCTTTTATAATAACTCAACAACTACATCTAAAAGTGATATATATATAATTTTCTCCAGGAAAGCATTAAAAAGGGGAAAAAACTGTTGTACTTTCATTTTTTACTGTCTCCACTTGTCTATGAAAAAGTCTGTGACAGACTATACTTGGTCTAGCATACAAAGAACCTACTCTCTATGTTTTATGCAAATTTTTTTTTGCTCTCCTATCTGCTTTTACATGTCTTCTGTATTCTTCCCTCCTGCTAAGAATGGCTATACAATAAAATTTTACTTAAAATTTGTGCTAAGAAGTCAATACTTTATTGTTGGTTTCAAATATAATAATTACTTGTGATTAAAATAACTTTACATAAATGTAGTGCACGTTATTATTTTAACATTTTACAAACAGATTCTAAAACAGCCCCCCACCAAAAAAAAAACAGTAGAAATTTAAATTATTTTAAAATACAGATACTATAAATTGCCAAAAAAATTTTGAAGTGGAACAAAATGAAATATAAATATATTGTCTGCCCTTTATTTAGAGAGCAGTTGTTTTCTCTCCATTTGCCAAGGAAAGATGTAAGCTGAAAAAAAAAAAAAGTGTTCACCTAAATATGCCACGGGTATGGAAATGCTTTTGGAATTTTTCCAAAGATTTTAACCAAATATTCAACCCATAACAAGTATTCTCTGTGGCACCATTGAAGCATGCTGCAGTTACACATTATAAATGAAAGCCAAATAACACACTTATGTAAAATGACTGGTATAGCAGAAAAACAAGTTATGTATTTAATAAGCAATCTCAAGCTTATAATGTAGTGAAACTCACTTGTAATTTCTTTCATAGCTGTTTTTTCTCCCTGCACACACTGTTCATTTTTAAAGCTCTCTACAAAGTTTTTTATAAAAATCAACTCAACCTTTATACCACCACTCCAATTTTCTTTGGCCATTGTTTTGAAAAACTGTACTCCCATTTATGAATATTGGTCATATTAAAATGCATGAAATATAGTTATACAGCATTCCTTAAAGCATAGTTTTTACTTATGAAATATGTACATTAATGAAAGAAACCTTTGGTAAGTGCTTGTACTCCATATAGGCATGCTTTTTATCTTTTCAACCTGTAGAATACTTTTACATACAAAGCCATTCATCTGTATTTTGTCTACCAAATGAAGGTAGTTATAGTTCATCATCCGGACATTTACTATCCAATGCTTCTGATTGACTTAATGAAGTAGCATAATGGGCATTTTTGACAATTAAACATAAGGTTATTGTTAAAAATTAAAATATTGGATATTACAGTCAATTCTAAAATGAACAAATCTGAAATTTTACCAGCATATTTAAGCTGTTTGTTCAAAGGTGAAACTATCCATTGCTGTTTTCAGCAGACCCTTTACTAGCTGGGTTCCCTCTCTATTGAATTACTTCATTAATTCCTATGACATTTCACTTTTCTTTAATTAGGTAATTATCTAACTCCATTTGAGCTATTTATAAATGTGTTTTCATGCATCTAACTCCTCAGAACACATTATTTTCTATCAGATAGGAGAAAAATATTATATTGATAATTAGCTTCCCCATGGACAAATGTTCAGAAGAAATTTTTCTCTAATCAACTTTGATTGAAAAGAAAACAAGTCAGTATTTTGCCAGTGAATGCATATTAGTTTAGGTTTTCAGTGTATTTTAGACTTATTTTTAACCTTGGCTTTCTGTTTGAGCTAAAAAAGATCATCTTCTTCCTGAGGATTTTTCTCCTCTTTTGCTGATTAGCTATAAAATGAGGAGAAGCACCTGATAGGCCACATTAGGAAGGATGCTAAGCGGTTTACAAGTCTCAGTAATTAATGACTATTTTTATCACAAAGAATATAGACTGGCTTCTTCCATCTATCTGAAACTCAATGTAAGCCCCTATAAGCCTCAATGCAGCATAATTGGTGCAATAGAGCTGAAAATGAGATGGAGGATATAATATAGTTTCAGTAATCCTTCCTTTAGCTAAAATGGAACAGTAGAATCCCCAGCAGCCTCAAATGTGGTTGCCACTAAGATTTAAAGCCAGCCAGCTGTCTAGTGATCCTTATGAAGCCCACGTCACTGTTTATTTCCTTTAACTGAGTTCAAATATTTTAAATAATGGTATTTATGAGAATAATTTACTATAGCAAACAATTTGTTTCTCAGTCTTTTGGTTCTAATTGTATATTTTCTCCAATTAGGAACAATCATGGACTGTGTACTTGTATCAATTTTATTCTGGCCACCCTGTGCATATAATGTGCTCTCAAACCTCTTAGGATGAGCAAATGGCTTTTGCTCTATCAGTATTGTTATTTAAAAATCTCACTCTCTCATAAATCATGATATGCTAATAATTGGTCTGGAGACTCAATTGAGAAAATGAAAAATGTTTCACATTCATGAAGGCATGCTAAGATAGACCATAATAAGGGCTGGATAATTTGTTTGTTTTAGGTTTGTGACCATCTCCTCTACAGCCTAGGCAGCACTGCATTGTCCAAGCCAGCTGTAATTACAAATAAACTCTTGGTAGATTTCTACAGTATGACAAGAAAGAACACTCAAAACAAACAAAAAAAAAAGCAAGCAAAGAGGATGAGAGTACCTTCTAGGAGCTTCTTAGACAAGCAGGATTATTTTTCACTATCTCTTTGAATAGTGTGAAAGCATTTCACTCATTTTTCTCTTCATAATGCTGGCATCACCATCTACAAAAATAAAAAGTCTTATTTCTTCAAAAGAAGGCTATGTTTGGAGGTCCATTTGCAGCATCTTCATGAGTTTTATGTAACAACTAAATGCCACCTTCTTGTGGATATTAAAAATTAGAAAGTATTTTTAAAAGCATCTCTTGAGGATATGCCAGGTATTCAGAAATCAAAAGATTCATTGAAAAAACCAAAGGAAATCAAATTAATTGGGAGCGTAGTTAAATTTTAATATTGCAATACAGATAAATCCAATGGCATAGAGAAACCAGTGTAGTCCTAATCTTTTAAGAATTATTATAGATGATGAAATCCTATGTTAGGGGATCCCAAAATATTTCCTATTCCATTACTCACAGCCTTCTGACAGACATCGTCTACTACCCAGTTCACTGCTTCAGGAGTCCTTGTAGGAAAACAAATTCAAGAGGAGTTATGGAAAGAAGCCCAAGAATGACTCCAACTATTGAATAGAAAAGGAAATGAAGCAAAAGTAAAATTTGAATTCACTCGTTGCAATGAAACACTCAGAACAGATTGAGCATTACCTGTTCTTTTCCTCTGACCATTCTCACAAGGTTAAAGATTTTGATAATCTGAATTATACAGTTTCCTATGATATAAATATGAGCACATGCAATCTTATTCCCCTTAAACATAAAACTGATGTAATTTTTGGTGGTGAGACACCCAGTTAGAAGAATGCACAAGAGGCAAACGTGAGAATGAAATGGCAGTCACCAACTTTATTGTGGGAAGAGCAGTCCTATTGAGAACTCAGTCCTATTGAGGGGAGTGCAGTATTGTGCACACTTCTGTTCCCCTTCTTGTGTTCCCCTTCTGCTCCCCAGGGGACCAAATGGCTCCACATATATCAGAGTACAATAGTGACATTCAGCCACACATGCATGCTATGATAAGTTGAAGTATGTTTACATATTTTAGGCATAGGCACCCTACTACCTAATATAACATTCTAAATCTGGGGTCCTATTCCTAGCCGCAAGCCTGGATCATAGCCAGACCTAGGACCAGCCAGGCCTGAGACCCACAGCCAAATGCTATTAAGACCCAAAGTTATAGCATCTAGACTATATTGTAATATTACAGAGGAGATGTAGCATAGTGGTCAAGATTGCTAGACTCTGGAGCTAGATTGCCTTGATGCGATTCTTACATCTGCCAATTTCCAGCTGAATAACCTCAGCTTGTTCACTTAATCTATAAAATGGAATAGTAATACAAAACTCTCTTAATAGGTTATTGAGATGGTTAAATGAGTCGATGCATAGAAATACAGTATTATTTAATAAATGAATAAATAGAAACCCAAATATATACATTACTTTCCCAAGATCACATACTTAGGAAATATTAGGGGCAGAACTGGCATCCTGTAATTCTGACATGTACTCCACTGGAGCCCTCACACTGGCTCTATTAAAGTATTGATGATGGTGAGAGTGATTCTGGTGATAGAAGTACAAGTGAACATAGGGACAAGTAAATAGGAGAGAATTGCACAAAACATTCTGAACAAGCTACAGTGAAGGAGGAACATAGAGAAGATTTGAAGATAAAAGGAAGGTAACTAAATGCCCCATAGGAGTGTCTGTTGGCCCAAGAGCTTGCTTTAAACTATTATGTATTTATTACATGAGGCACTTACACTAAATAGATGTGAACAACTGTTTCAGGTGAACATTGCACATTTTATATCTGTATTTGATTCTTTCCTGCACCACACATCTGTGACATCTTTCATGCAGGATCCTGAAAAACTGCTAATTTCTTAGTCTCTTCCAAATAGAGAAAACAATCCTGAGACTGGCTAGTCAGTCTACTTTAAACACACCTGGATTTTTTTTTAAAGATTTTCAATACTGTAAAAGAAGTGGATATTATATTGCCTTCTTCGTAATTGTTTAGTTTGGTTTCCTGAGCTACAGGTACTGTCAAAAAGCTACTGACTAGTCTAAGAATACTGAAAACATGAAACATTATGCCACATATTTGATTGTAGATACTTCCGAGAAATCATTGCCAGCAAACATTTTCTATGCCAGAAATGTTTTTCTTTATGGTTTTATATTTTCCAATGTTATATAGAATGCTTTAAAATTATTATTATTATTATTATTATTATTTTATTTTATTTTATTTTTTAATTATTATTTTACAGTTTGGTATTCCTGCATTTGATTTAAAATGATTTCCTTACTGGATTACCTTGGCTCAGAACAATTCTCCACATTTTTTATATGATTATCATAGTATTACATGGTTGTGTTGCTACAGAGTTATTGCATTAAAATAATAATGCACCCAGGATAGAATTCCAGATTATATATATTTTAGAACAATAAATTTATTTTCCCAACCACTCTATAATTGAATATTCTCATGAATTTATTGTTATTTGAGTTTTAAATACTTTTATACCACACCTTAGTTTTGCTTACTTCCTCTTCAGTATCACACTTTTTATAAAGAGATTTTTGTGACATATTCTGCTTACTGCAAAATTAGAATCCATGGGTAGGTATTAATAAAGGCAAATACTCAATAATAGAAAGAAAAAAAAACTAACCAAACAAAAACTTACAGTAGTCTCTGACAGGTGAAGATACAAAGATGCCTTACAAGAATAGTTTTCTTCTACTAAAAATTCTTAGAAGAAACAACAAATCTATGTATCATCGAAATTTTAGGGACGATTCCTTAGTCAAATGAAAAGTTAGACAAAGGTCTTCTGAGATTCTATGATTCTATACTAACTCACAGTAGACATCTCAAGAAGTGAGAAAAATTTTTAAGAAAGTAAGTCATAATTTTCGGTGTATTTTTCATTTGATATTTAGAGATTAAAGTTATTAGATTATTATTGTATAAAGGCAGTAGCCATAGACTGGAGTATTATGGACTTCACTTTAAATGCCAGGTTTGACGTTTATTAATTATGTGCAATTGCATAATTTACTTAACCTCTTGAAAGTTCTTTTTTTAAAATTGGTAAAATGAGATTAATAATACCAATTACATAGGGTTAGTGTAAGGATTGAGTGAAATAACCTTTTTAATGCTAATAAAATTCTCAGCATGGAATGAGTGCACAATACATAGCTGCTATTATAACATATAAATCTGTAGAAACAAACCTTAATCATATTACAGAGACTGTTTTAAAAAGTTGTAAAATGCAATTTTGCCATAGTTGTGTACAGAAATGATTCATTTATAAAATTATTAAACCACTTTTTATCAGATCTATATATTCATTTCTATCTTTTAATTACGACTTCTTGATCTGTTAATATTTCTTTGTTTATTTATGTTATCCAACTCATTAATCTACATTCTCTGAAATCACTTTAAAATGAGTCAAACAATGAGTTTTTCTTGGCAATTTTACCTTTTTTAAGAGCCTATAAATTTGGGGAACTTTACCTTTAATAGAGGATCTGAAGAAAGTTGGGGGTCAGTAAGAGAGGAATAGTAGTGTTCACTGATGAAATCTATTTACTGTTGAATACAAAAATAAATGCTGCCATATAAAAAATGAAGTTTCCAAAGAAATGCAAGTAGAAACTCAGCACTAAGATTCTAAACAATAAATGGCAAATTAAAAAAAAAAAGAAAAAAGAAAACCCAACAAAAATAACAAAACAAGACATTAAATGATTGGTTTAAGCTGGGGATTGTGAACTTTTAAAATGATAATTTTAAATGTATCAATATTTATATTTGGATTATATAACCTTAATGTAGAACATGGAAGGTGACATAAAATTCTCTGGTCATCCTCTCTGCCTATATCAGGATTGAAGCATCTTTGGAACAGAGCATGGCGAATACAGGCATCAGAGATAGTGGATGACACAGAACCTTTCTTTCCCTTGATCCTAAACCATTTCAGGAGTTATTTGTTGGATAAAAACTACTTAATCTTAATTTATAAATTACCCCAAGACATCAATTATTTTTTATTTAAATATAAAAACTTGCATTTATATTTTTTATTGATTTTATTGATCAGTATTGAAAAGGAGAAAGTTAATGTCTCCAAACAACCAATATGCAGAATCCTCAGCCAAAGGGAGTACTCCACTCAACAAGAGTGCAAAACTCAGACTTGTGTCTTTTTAAAATATTCTCTAAGGTTAATTTCCCTCAGGACTTAAGTCACCAAATGTTAATAAAGCAAAAACTATTTGCTCTCTTTGATCCCCCATGTTATTAAATTGCTTTAGTAGCACACTGACAATACTCATTGTCCTACATACCTCTTTTGTTCTTCCATATTATTTGCTGCCCTTTGACACCTGAAGTTTGCGAATTTGAAAACCAAAATAAACATAACAACAGTTCTAGCCTTTCCCTATGCTTTACCACTAAAGATTCTTCTAGCTCTGCCTGTTAAATTTCTTTATTTCCCCAAACAATGAGGGACATTCTAAAATTCTAAGCAAATCTTTGTATTATCATAATGCAATATTATGGGAAAAATGGAGGAGAGAGATTGCCCTAGAGGCTGAGAAAAGCATATCTCAGGAGGTTTGGATATTAGGATTTGATATGGGTTTGTTAGAGGTGATAAGAAGAGTAGTTTTACAATGAACATTGTATCTTCTTGTGGAGTATGAAACATATAATAATTTTATTTTCATGTTTTATTTTAATAACTAGTCTTAGTTTTGTTTTGGTTTGGTTTTTTGACCAACACAAGGCTAAAGATTGGATGCTTGAAACATGGCTATATTATCTATATAGTTACTTTTGATTACCACTTTATTGAATTCTTACAGTCACAAATGAAGAGAACCGTAAATAATGTGGATGATGAAGAAATTCCAAATTGTTTTCAGTGAAACTTGCTGAGTACAGAATCCACCCCCACTTATTTGGGAGTAATACTAATGTGTGTTTGCAATGCTATTATAATGGTACTTGGAAATAAAGTGTTCAGTATAGGCTGCATCACATGCTGCCTATTATGATCAGCCTTGGAGGTTAGGTTCTGAATCAGGGTTAGAAGGCATTTGTGTTTCAGACAAAACTGAAAGATTATGATGAAAAGAACCGAGTTAAGTATATGAAACCTAACTTTCATCTATAAGTTTAACAGTGTTCCACGATAGTGCGTACCATTCACTTTGTCTACTAACTTCAGACATATCAGTGTCCATAATAAATTAGGAAGCTGCACATCCATGAAGTTCTGCCTGATCTACTGATTAGCAAATCTGCTGTAAGAAAAACCCAAATGAGAAATGGAAACATCCCTTTTCTAAGGCCTTCTAAAGTAGCCTGGGAGAAGATCAATCATTGCAGCTTGACCTTTCTATCTCCTAAGAGGGTGATGGGAGTGAAAACATATAATAGCTATTATGCTCCTTTTTCTTCATATATATCATTCCCTTTAACACCTGTGATGACCAGATGCAATACAAAATATATTTTATGTTTTATGGATAAATAAACTGTGACCTTCAGAATTATATGCTCCAAATCACTCAGCTTGGATTTGAATCAACTATAACACAGTAGTTTGTTTGTTTGTTCATATTACACTAAATCTTTTAAGATTCCTTTATTTTCTTTAATTGCCTTTCTATCTATAAGAATATGCATTTCTACACTCTATACCTTTTGTTTTTCTATGAAAACTATTGTAAAAATCAAAGAAAGGCAGCAGTATCATTATTGAAATTATACACCTTAGAATAACTCATTAAAAATAGTGTAAAAACTTCATTGATAGAAAATAAATTATGCTAACAATCAGGTTTTGTCCTAAATTCAAACAACCAGATACTTAAAAACAATTTTCCGAAGATTGCAATGCCCTTGATGGAGATTCTAAATTGATGGAAGTTTTCTAAGTGGCTTCAAAGAGCCGTTAAGAAAAATTTTTAAATATCTTTAATATGGTATCAGTGTTATGTATGCTTTATTGAACTTTCAATTTATTTATGGTATATATTGTTATTCTCAGTCAATTCTCTAATTTTGACATAAATAAAAGTTTAATAGAATTGTCTTTATTCAAAGCTATAGGGTCACTGGGCCTCTTCACTATTTTTCTGCACTAAGATATTCACTTTTAAAGTCCTAGAAATTATGTCATGCAGGGAGAAGAAAAGCATTCTTTCTACTAGGATTGCAAAGTTTCCAAATTTAAATTGAAGTAGAATCTGCATAAATCTTTAAATACTCCTTGGCCTATTATTATCCCTGAGTTCATAGGATGATATTCATCTATGAAAAAAATTGAAGACTGAATTTAAATTCTCTACCAGAACAATTACCCATTGCATCAAATTTTGAGGATAAGTTATTAAAAAAACTGGAGGTCATCTACTGATAGAGGGACAGACATTAGCTCAAATCAAGGTATGACCCTTCCTGTCATACATTAAGATGAATCTTTTCCCTTGCTGTCTTTGTGCTTGCTTTCTTGTTGCATTAATCAGAGTTTCCTCAGAGTCTATTGAGAACTGAAGTGTGTATGCATGCAGATTTTTACTGTGAAAAGTTATGTGGTCATGATTCTGAAATAATCCTGGTGGGTGAATGTGGATATCTCAGTATTCTCTGGTGATGTTTTTAAGAGATTCTGAATGGGTCTGAACTCAGGCTTTTAAAGAATGTCGAATCTGTTATCTACTCCTAGATGCTGCCTGTCAGCTCCAATTTCTTTATTTTAAGGAACTAATCTCCTTTTAAGGAAGGGCATTAACTCACCGAAAAGGAAATGATGTGCTTGTAATGACAAATGAACATGACTCTTCTCTATTTGATAGAAGGGCATTTGTTCTGTCTAAATTGTATATTCTTTTGTAAACAAACTCTCCAGCCCTCTAGCTAGAGGAATCAATGCCTTGTACAGATGGTGCCAGACCTTTATTCAGAAATGCATGCACTTGATTTATATTAAAGTTTTGATATTTAACCTTCTGTCTAAACCTTAAATCAGAGCCCCAAGGCAAGGACAAATGTCTTCATCTTTTTAAATTTAAAAATTTGTTTCAAACTATAGAAGAGAAATTAAAATCCCAGAATAATTTGAATCTGTGAGCATAAAAATAGCCCTCTAGCATAGTATGCATTTATAACGAGAGCTATAATCTAAGGATCAGTCTCTCAGAATGAGAATGAGAATCAAAAAGAACTAGAGGAAAAAAGTTATGTCTGCAAAAAGACACATATGAAGCTTTATGAATATAAAAACAAAGCCAACTCAATTAAAATTTAAGCTTATTTAAATACATCTCTATACCCCGTTCTCTAACATACATACAAATATACTCATAAAAAATATAATATAACCTAAAATTATGCTATTTAAAATTTTTAAAAAGTAATTACAAGACTTAACTCATATAGCAGCTAGGGAAATTATCACAGGTTGTAGCTACTGCCGCCATAAGAATTGGTTTCAATTCAGTCTTTAATGAGATCAGCTATTTCTATTCATTTTTATGGGTACCTACTTCTGTAATAAAAAGAATTAATTTGAAGTTCCCAGAAATGCATCACCTAGCTCATGTCGGAGGGTAGATAGACTGCAGGACATAAATATAAATTCTTCAAGTAGTAGGTTGACTATTTCATTACAACTGATGATGTTTTAGTTTTTCATATACAGAACCACACAAAGGTTGTATAAAGCGAGGTTTTAATATTGAATGTATTTTAGGAGAAAAAGCTGTCCTGGAAAGATAATCACTAGTGACTCAGAGATGTACTGGTTGGAGAGGATGAAATTTTCCTTTGTCAAGCAAGTGCAAAAGAATTTCTGAATCTCAGGCATTTCTAATGGATAAAACAGGCCACAAAACATATCGCCACATCTAACCAAGCTAGCACAAAGGCAGGAGAAAGCCTCTTTGGCATGCTTACTCTTCAAATGACAATGATATTAATTTATTTCATTTTCCCTTAGGAAACATAATAATGATTGCAAGGTAACATTTGAGGTTTGAGAGAAGTTAGCACACATAATATGGTTTCTCAGACCCCTAAGTGTTAGCCTCTGATTATAAGCAAATATTTTCCTGTATTCCTTCTTCACCCCCTTAACCAATGTCATTTACATAAACAAGGATGGCAATAGCAGCCCACTGGCTGCTAAATCTGAGAGAAATTACAAAACTGGCAACAGGTCCATAAATTACAAATTCATTAATTCCCTGAGAAGCCTTCTATGACTGAGACTTGTTGTGTAACATAAGTTGTGCACATGAAATAATTAAACAAGTAATTTAGCTGCAATATGATTAATTCATTGAAGAGAGAAAAATAAAAGATAATCAATCTGGTTTCATATGAAATTAGGGGTAATCGGCGCCCTAAACTTTTCACTAGGAGTATTGCAGACATGTTTTCCAGATTTCTATTTTCTGGCAAAAGAAGAATTAACTAAGATTTTAAGAGTTGACCATTAAAAATACTTAAAATGCCAAGAATTATTTGGGAAAATAGTAATTATTCATCTACTTATTTAAAGTGGAAATCTTTTAGAAAATAATAAAATATGCATTTTTTGAAAATTATTTTCAGAAACTGTTGCAAATCTTGACATAGTATTCATAATCTTGCAAATAAATAATAACATATAATGATTCTTGACCCTGTAGTAGAAATTCCACTTTGAGATTAGTATCCTCTTTGACATCTATAAACCAATGACAAGACAAGATCACCAATAATGATGTCCTAGATAGCAATCAGCCATTATGTGGTGAGTCCATCCACGGTTATTTCCTCCTCTGCACCAGACAGATGAGGAGGGGATTTAGTAAATGATGTATGAGTCCTTCTGTTGTACCAACAGAGTCAGAGTGTTTATCTTCCTAAATATTTGTAAGGCTCCTGTCACTTAGATATATAATACTCCAAGAAGACAGAAGAGGAAAAGAGAAAGTTAAAAAATAAAAAAGTGTCTTTTGAGCCATTGTGCTGAGGAGTGTCAGGGGAGGGGCTACTGCCAAGTTTGAGCAGCTCTAGGCTCTTTAGTGAATGTGTTTATGTAAAATGAAAACCACAAATTAATTCAGTGAGAAGAGAATTAAAAGAATTCCAGCTTTGTTACTTCCATAATAATCTCAAACCACTGGTTGACTTTTTTCACTCCCAAGTTTTTATCTGGTTGATTTTTCATTAGTGTTATGTTAATCAAAATCACAATTGATAGAATATTATATGGATAGGAAAAGCATTCATCTCCTCTTTTTCTCAACTTTATTAAGTTATAATTGACAAATATCATTTTCTCTCAAATATCCAAACTAGTGTGGATCTTGATCTCTAATAAAAAATATTTATTTTACCTGCTGCTAAGCACAGCCCTTTTAACTATTAACAATGAAGATTTCGAGATGTTAGAGCTTGAAGGACTTATAAAATTTATTAAATCCAATTCTATCATTTGAAAGACTAGACCTAGAGTTGAGAGAATGGTACTATCTAACTATAAGTTCTAAAATAAATCATGATATTTTTTGCTCATAATATACAATGCCTAAAATAAATACACTTTTCTCAATTGATGATTGTGGACGTGGACAGTTACCCATTCAGCATTCATGTCCACTTATAGGTTCACCTTATTTATTAAACATTTCAGGACAACAGATGTAATGATAATAGCTGAGTTTCAATGCTAGACCTAGTTTCCAAATGTGGTACCTCTACCTCCTAGGACTATAAACAGTCAATTGCTTTATCATTGAAATCCTTAGTTCCACCCATAAAATGACATGAATAATTCACTGGGTCGCTGAAAAGATTAAGCGAAGTAACATATGTAAAGAGGCTAGCACAAGGCAGGCACTCAATAAATATTAAATTTCACTATATTTTTATTGCTATATACACAAAATATTTCAGTGAATGAATCAATAAAATTAAACTTTTCCTTAATTCAGACTAAGGAGCAAGTGTTAGTTATAATTTGCAAAAAGCAGAACGGATGATTAGGAGAAACTGAAGATCCAGATAACTGCTATTCACTATAATTGAATTTCCATTTGTGATTAAAGTTCAGCTTTTTTATAACTAAGAAAATTCTGGAATAATAGGTCATAGTATTTGTTGTAGATATCTCCACATGTAAAAAGACTGATTATTTCTTACAACAAGATACCATAGTACTTACACTAGACTTCACTATTAGAATCTAAATATCAGCTCCTGATTTCATACATGAGTGCAACAGAAAAAGCATAAGCAATTTGAAACTCAATGTATGAACTGCACTTTTGTTGTCCTACATAGCTCATTTTCTCATACAGTTAGTCATTGATTTAGCAAATATATTTGTAACACCTATTATGTGCCAAACACAGTGTTCATGCTAACAGGAACTGTTAATAAAAGTAGATCTTACAAATACAAACACTCACATACCTGCAATCAATTGAAAAAACATCTGAACAAGATAACCTGTCATAGATCAGAGAGTCCAGGAGGATTTTGACACGTAAAGATAAAGGAAAGGGAAATGTGGGCAGAAAGAATAGCATGAACAAATATCCAGAGAATAGAAACATAAGATCTGATTTGCACTTTCTGTCCTTTCTTTGTCTGTCAAAATCCCACTCTTCAAAGTTTCATGCG
The DNA here is from genome assembly GCA_004027375.1 of Macroglossus sobrinus. Lineage (NCBI taxonomy): Eukaryota > Metazoa > Chordata > Mammalia > Chiroptera > Pteropodidae > Macroglossus > Macroglossus sobrinus. The sequence continues at coordinate 28,025 of PVKZ01001603.1, forward strand.
AATGTTAAACTGACTGCTCATTTTCCCCTCATTATTCTTAATTGTTCCCTTTTCATAACATCTTTCATTTTGCACAAGTTAAGAGCTCTGTAGATCAGGAGTGAGGACTTGGCAAGGTTTAATTTCCCAGGACCTCACGTGTTACCTCGTATATAATGGTCCCCAAAAATATTCATTCTAGAATAATGGGAAGTGAGGCAAAATGAGAAGTCAAGTTGACCTCTAGAATTTAAGTTTCAGTGGCTGGGTAGAAAGAGGTGGTTCAAATTGTTTGAGAAGAAAGAGATTGTGGTGATTTTAGGTTTGGGAGTTTGCTTGTTTGTTGTAGTTGTTTTTTAGCAGTTTTTGTTTTATTCATACATGCATAAAATAGAAAAATAAAGAAAGAAAAAATTCATTTACTCAAAAGTTGCATAAGATCATAAAAACTATGTAAAATAGTTTTATACTATTTACTGCAAAATTAATCTATAATGTTAAAGTCTGTATGTGATTACTTTTGGACAAGGGGAAGGAATAGTGACTCTTAGGTGCCATAAGGATAGGTCTGAAGGGTCTCTCTGACTGCCAGGTAACTTAGATTGATTCTTGAGCATCATTTTATGACCTAAGTTGGGTATACTTTATGATTCATCAAGTTGTATACTTAGGATTTGTACATTTTTTGTACAGTTTATACTGTAACAAAAATGTTTAAAAACTTATTTTGATTTACATAGAATCCAAGTCACCAATTTATTCATTGGTGGATTAAAAGTAAATAAGATAGTCTCAATCTTCAAATGGGTCAATATCAGAACTGCAAACAGATTGCAAAACACAATAAGTGATAAATGACAAATATGAACAGAGTGATTTGAAAACACAGATAAGTAATTAACTGTGCCTGAAGAAATCAGGAAAAATTTTATAATAAATAGCATTTAAACATGGTCAAAAGCATGGTAAGAGCCCATGTTTCTACATGTTAGTTATTGTAGGTGGTGATTTTAGTTTTGATGACAATTAAATATTCAAGTGAAGGTCCTGGCCAATGTTTGCATATATAGAACTAGAATTAAAAAGGAACCCAGAACTTTAGAAAGAGATTTGAGAGTTGTCAACATAGTGACAACTGTATATAAGACGAAGAGTGCTTTAATATAGAAGACTTCAGAAACAAGTCTATTTGGGTGACTGAAAAAAAATGTGAATTCAGCAAACTGATAAAAATTAGAAAAATATTTAGAAATGCTGTTGTTAGAGTATTTCATGGAGAATAAAATAGTCAAAAAGAAAAGAGAGAGATCAAGAAAAACTGAAAAGAATCATTAGAATTTTGACTTATTTTCTTAATTTTTGATCTTCCCGTTCTGTGGTCACCGGATACCATAAAAAATTATTTAGGTTAAGTTGGAAGTCATTTTATCAGAAAGAATTTATCTTCTCTATTCTAGTTATACTTATATCTATGAATATCACATCACAAAACAGTGTATAAAAAGCAATATATGTCAATAGCTTTATAAAGGGCAAAAAGAAAGTGTTTATTCAAAGCTATTTCAGTATATTACTGTGATTTGCACATACTAACATCATTTTAATAGTACATTAGATGACTTTGCATTTATTACTGTATAATATAAATTTTTAAAAGCATATCATTATTAACATTTCTAAAAGTTAGAAAATTGACACCAACTATCACAATTAAACTACAGTGAGAAATCATTCTTGGTGCAGAAATAAGAAGCTTGAATGCCATTTTGAAAGCAGTGGTTACTAAGAAGAAGTAAATGTACTTATGAAATACAGTAAGAGGAGAATCAGATTACTCAAAGGTAATTTAGCCTGCAGGTTGCCTAAATGTTTTGCATTTTGGGAATTGCATATGGGTTGCGAGGGTAGGAGTTTAAAAAGTGAAGAAATAAAAATAGATGACCAGCTATCTAGAGAATCTGCCTGATTCAGTTTGCAGAAAGCACATAATTAGGTGTTTAGATTACTATCACTCTTATCTTTAAATTATTTCAATTCTGTTGAGAGTGAAAGTCAAATTACAAATTGTAAGATCTGATAAGCTGAGCTAGTATAAGACGAACCAAATAAATTCATAATAAGAGTGGATTTTGTTGTCTGTATTATTATATAATAACCAAAGAAAACATTTCCTATAGTAATATAAAGGTGAATACATTTTCATGGTGGAATTAATTTAGTAATCTAGATTCATGTCCTGTGAAACCATGGAGAAGTCAATATATTATTCTCTTTTCTTTGGAATATATATTTATTCAACCATCTACTCATTTATTCATTCAAATAGTAATTGAATGTTTATATATGTCAGGCACTGACATATTTATATACTGTAGGCAACTGGCCTTATAATAATAAGATCCATCCCTTGTTCTTAAGAGCTGAAAACTTAGTAACACTTTCTAGATATCTCAAAAGTTGTCAAAGAAAATTAATAGAATGACTTTAAAAATCCAATATATATCATAAAACTACCACTTAAATATCTCACCCTATAACATATCATACATATCTTATGTCCATAGTACACTAAATGCTCAAAAATAAGATCTCTCTTACATGTTAAAATACTTTTCCTTCCGCTAGTTGAAGGTTTTTATGTTTTTGTTTTTGTTTTTGTTTTTGTTTTTTTTACCTAGAGTGCAGTTTGGATTTGTTCCCAAACATGTTTACATAAGTTATACTTATCATTATAATTATGTAATTTGATTAAATATTGCTTAAACTGATAAAATATTATTGTAAAAGTGTTTTTTCAATGCTGTTGTTTCTGTGTGAATTAAGTCAAATGTTTTGCTAAGATTCAATAAAAGTAAACTTTCAATAGGGCTGAATTAACTTTAGGAGACACAACTTTAAACAATTGAAGGGAAATCTTAAATGTAAAGGCTTCTCTGCCTAGTGTAGTGTAGATTACTTAAAAATGGTCCTTAAATTCTTGCTCCACTTAGAAAAATAAGACAAAACAGACAATGAACTGGGCTCATTCTTAAAAAATAAAACAATAAAAAACAACTTTGGCCTAACTATTTAACAAATAGTTAACGAATATATCTTTATAGAGTTGCACAAATTACACCTGAAAATTATATAATTGTATTAACCAATGTTACCCTAATAAAATTAGAAAATAAACAAACAAACAAACAAATAAATAAATTCTAGGTTTAAGTGGGTTGGAAAAAATAAGTTAGACTTCATAGCCCTAGAGTCCTATTCTATGCTTACTTCTTAAAAGCACAAGACTTCTCCCAGTTTATGGATAAAATGTTCACATGAGTTGGGCAGCACATCTTTGGAAAGGAATGAAATATGATAGTTTAAAAACTGAGTTTTCTAAAGAAAATATTGAGTTATTTAATTCAACTGCTATTGTTGTTTGCTGCTGCACAGCACTTCCAAATGAAACTTTCTCAAGCCTTGTTTTTATCACTTAATTTTCCTGTTTAATAAACAAAACAATCTATTAAAATGTAATTTATATCAATACCTCTTCTTTTTATTCCAAGTCTTCTATCATTTGTCCCCACTCAATCTGATCTTATAGTTTCTTTTAATCTGTTTTAAATAGGCTGGACTTTGAATATATAATTTCTGAATATTGGCATCTATCTCAAAGCTTAAAGCTGGGATCTACAAACTATGGTCCATGGAGCAAATGTGACCAATCATCTGTTTTTGTATGGCCCATGGCCTAACTGTGATTTTCACATTTTTAAAATGTTGAAAAAAATAAAAAATAAATGTTTCCCAACATGTAAAAACTATATAAAATTTAAATTTTAGTGTTCATAAATAATGTTTTATGGAAACATACCATATTCGTTTATGTTTATTATCTATGACTTATTTCACACTATGACAGCAAAGTTAAATAACTGCAACAGAGATTATATGGCCCACAAAAACTAAAATATTTTCTATCTGGCCTTTGGCAGAAATTTTTGCCAACTTCTGGCTTAAAGAATATCTAATCAATTGATGATAGACAAAAAAATATAAAAATGTATATGCATATATATTTATATACATTCACATATATATGTATATGCACATATATTTATGTATGTACATGTATGTATACAAAACATGTATATGAATATATATTTTAAAAAGGTATATGTATATGCAAAAACATATATATATGCATATATATTTATATATAGTCACATATATTCTTTTATTAAAAACCATGCTAGCCATGTTATATTCTACTTCAGAGCAACTTTAAACATGAATCTCTTTTCAGCAAACTTAGAAAAACATTTTCATCAAAACACTAGTTTGGGTTTAGTGGAAAATAATAGCATCGGTAAAGAGAAAGTGAAAAGGAAACAAACATAAAGCAAGAGAATTTAGTGAAAGAAAACAGTAAGTAAGGAGGGCAACAGAGAACAGTTTGTACAGACAGAGAAAAACAAAAACAGAATTAAGGGAAAGTAAGAGCAACATTTCCACATCCAGCCAAATTTGGCCCTATTGCCTTTTCTCTCCATTAAAGAAAAAACTACTCTTATATGAGATTTAATTATATAATCTCAGTTAACTCTCACAACAATCCTACTAAAGGTACTGATTATTCTAAATTACATACAGATGAGAGTATAAGACCTAAAGATGTTGATCAAGTGTCAGACCTATAATTATATTTCGGTTATGATGCCAATGCCCAGTGTAATAATACCACACTGCCTTTCATTATTCTTCAATATTATGCTCCTTATTCAAGAGTGTATATTTAGTTCCTTAGAAAATAATACCTTTTTAAAATTACTGTAGAATACTGTCAAAATGAAACTCAGTTTGTCTCTCATACTTAAATACCTCAAAATTCAGGTGTTGATTTTTACCTAAGACTCTCTTGTCAGAAAGACAAGGAGAAATAAACTAGACTTGTACGTTTCAAGGCTATTGACTGGTGATTAAATATTATCCTAATAGTGAACAATTATTGACCTCTTAGTATGTTTCGGTCATTTTTTTTCTTACAATAATTCTAAAGGATATGTAAGATTTAATCCCGACTTGCATGATAGATAATTATAACACAGAAAGATTTTAAGTAATTTGCCCAAGGTTACAGAGCTAGACAGAAGCTGGGATATGAACTCAAGTGGTCTAATTCTAGGGCCATAAGTTTAAACATAATGTCAAGCTCAGAAAATCTTTAAAGGAGTTAAATAAATGAGACTCATGATTACCTAAATGTATGAGACTTATATTAGTGGATTCCATTTTTAAAAGAAAACAAATTATCTTCCCTTGAAAAGGCAACACTGTGAATACATAATAACAATTGAAATATATACAGTTCGATCTTTGAGACAAAGCAGTACAATATCCTAACAAACATACATGAACACAGGCACAAACACACAAGCAATAACAATAACAGTGTTAAGATGTGTTCTCGTGATCAAGAAGATCCCATATGACATTATGCTCATCAACTTACCTGTAAATAGGAACTCCTGCTATAATACATAGCATGCTTGGAACATAACAAGATTTGCTTTAGGTTCAAGAAGTGTCTCTCCTTCAGGCAACACTCCAAACCAGCTTTTCTCATCATCAGATCTTGGTACTATTAACATAAAATGTTTGTTGTCATCATTAGTGGGCTGCAAATGGTGAATAATGAACGATCTACCTCAGGTAGTTCACATGGTTCCCAAACAATGATGAGCAAAGAGATTTAGCTATCTGTTCAACTTTATTACTGTTTTTCAGTCAATTTCAAGAGATAAACATTCTCTGAAATGAGGCGAAGGAAACTCACTGCTACTGGTGTAACCTTTTGTCGGTAAATTGTCCTGGATATTTTATCAACACAATACACTGCATTTCACAGTAATTGTGCTATTTTAAAAGACAAATGCTAAAATTATAATGTAATTTTTAGACACTCTTTTCCTGGAGGTCAATGAAAGAACACTGAGTAATTACACCATAACATAAAATACTTAATTGCAGTGGTGCATATTACCTCTACTAGATAAAGCCATTTTTTATTATAGCAATTTTTCATTTCTATGAAACACTTTCTTCTCCTACAGGAAGTCTGACACCAGAATATATCTTAACATTCTGAAATCAGATGTAAATGTGTACAGTTAGTGAGATGATGCCCTCCCCTAAATGTAGATTTTAATTCTAAGGTACATCTTAAACTAGATGATCCCTTAAAATGGAAAAGAAATTATCAATTGATATGGTAGAGAAGCATATATTTTTAATTAAAGAAAGTCCTTTCAGTTTTTCACTATTGTTAAAAATTGAACATGTTTGTAGGATCACATGGAATGCTCACCACTACCTCCTGACATAGTAAAGTTTTAATAGTGGCAGCAACCATAATATCTTGTCTCTCTTATCACCAAAACCATGACCCTGTGATGTAATGAGAATGCAAAGCTCCTAACTTTCGACTCAGTTGACTGGAAATTTTTCATTAGAAGTAGGTTCTATTGTGGCCCTATACCCTACATTTTAAAGCTCTGCATCTTCTATTTTAGCATTGATAAACTGACAACTATAAAACTTTCATGAAAACACAATTACAGTCTTGATAAATGCCTACAGTGGGTAATCTATTACAGCAGTGATCTTTGTATTACAATTATTTCTTAAAATACCAAAATTCACAAATTCACATCGTTTATACACACACACACACACATGAGAATATAGTGCCAGGCCTTAAAACTTACTTTTAGAATGATGCCTTTTTCTTTTATTTTTCACCTATCGAACAGCAGTAGTCACCAAAAATACAAATAAGACAGCCAGTCCTGATAATCAGGAAAATGTTAATCATTACATGCATTGTGGTACATTTAACAATGTGTAATGCACTGTTTTTCTTTCTTTCATATAGTGTGAAGAAATTTGTAAGTTGGCTTGCCTAAATATTGTAAGTACCAAAATGATTATGTAAGTAAAAAGTTGAAGCAAAATTGCTTTCATTTAAGATTAAAAATCCAAATTAAACTGTTCCCTGCAGATTCGGTAATAAATAAAGCATGTTGTTCCTTTACGTTAGTCTTAATTTTATTTAATATGTTAAACTTATAACTATCAGAATTTTAAAGAAAATGCATCTGAAAAATCTTTCTAAAATATACCCTTGTTGACCTCTAGATGGCAAACTTTAGTAAATTTTTGTGACTCTTGAATTCACAGTTCTTAACAATTCTATCTAATCCACCTATTGAAATGAATTTCTGTTTAATAAGCTGCTCAGATATATTTGTGCTGTTATGGAATAATGCATGAAAAGAGTGAATTATGTATTTTTTTCTAGACTTTAATTCTTTTCTTTGGAATAACCTACTTGTATCAAGATGGTATTCCAGTGTCTTCTACCAGTGTCTCCGGTGTACTGAACATTCTGTAAGTTTTACTTGATAAATGATTTCTACTGGTTTCTAAAATCAACTATTTCTTTATCATTATCAAGATTAGTTACAGCTTTTATTATAGAAATTTCAGAAATCTTATAAAATAAAAAAGTCTTTTGAGAAATACAAAGTATAAAATAGGTACATATTATATGTATGAGTCTACTATTAGAATCTCAAGAATGCCTTTTACAAAACAAATATTGAAGAGGACAAATTTCCAAAGCATGCATCTTTTTGTAAAATATCATGCATGTTGGTTTAATTCTATAATTACTGCTATTTCTTTAGTTAACAAATATTTATTTTCAATGCCAACTATTCTTAAGAGTTGTCATAGGATAAATGGAAATAAAATTAGTAAGAGAGTTGATAACTAAAACATCAACAAGTACATTTTTCATAAAATATTATTAATAAGAATGTTGAAGTATAAAACCCAGTTATAGCTAGGCTATGTATATTAAATTTTCAATGAGGACTTGAACTAATTTTCTAAAATAATCACTGGCTGTAAGAATATCTATTAGTGTACTGGATAGAGAAAATTCATTATTTAGTATGTTGGATATTGTAGAATCCCCTTTCTAAAAGAGAGCTCCTCCCTCAAACACATAGTAACTATGGGAATGACATATTAACATGATGCAGTACCATCTACTGACTAAACCAGGAATCTAACCCAATTGGCATAAGCATGTGACAGAAACTGGGACAAAGTTCTTTTCAAATTTCATCTCTTGTCACCAGGATGATTCTCTGATCCAAGATGAATCAATAAGTTTTTGGAATGATTATAAAACTGGAAAAGAAGAACAAATCCCCCTCTAGTGACTGAAGCTATAATATATGTAAAGATATAAAGTTTATGAAATTAGAGGCAGTCTGTTTGGTTTATAATGAAGTGGCAGAGAAGGCTGAGCAGGAAAAGAGAGGAGGAGAGAGATGGGGGCTGGAGAGAGGGGAGGAGCAGGAAGGGAGAGTTCTGGAGAGACATTATCTTCCTGATTATAGTTAACTGTGAGGCTGAAGTGTTATCTTTTCAATCTGGAAGACAGCCTAGAAGCCATTCATTAAGTTCCTATTTTACTTAAGCTTGTTGAAGTTATTTGGAACACTTGAAACTAACAGAATCTTAATGAATAGTTTTTGTTCTATTATATATGAATTGTAAAGGTAAACTTTTTTCTAGCAAAATTAAATATCTATACTTTTAATTCTTATTTTTTCAAATATTAACTGAAAGGAAAAACATCTTTTAAAATATAATAAAATCCAAGTATAATTAATATATTTACAAATGATAAATATAATTGTACGTTTACCATAGGAGACTTCAGTACAAAAAAAGACTTTGTAACCATAAAAATCTAAAAAGAACCTTAATGAATAAAAATAAAATTTTTCTTCAATGACCATTATAAGTATAAATAAGTTGTTTTTCTTTTTTGAAGATACATACTTGTCTCTTCCAAGAAACACAAATATTGAAAATTTTTAGAAATCTTTTAAAATATTTTGATCCGGGTTGTGCATGTTAAACTAAAATGAGATATAAAAATGAAGCCCAGGCTTGAGCTCAACTCTCCTATCACAAGCTGGATGTTCTTTTAAAAAATCCTTATAAATTCATTGTCACATATTTTTCAAGCAATTGTCCTTCTCTTTTTCAACACGAGACCTTGAGAATTGCTCTGTAAATACTTTTTGGATGCTTATGAATTTTCTCTTAATTTTGAATGGTAAAAAATGCAGAATATTTCCACTAGGGGCTCCTCAAGTCCTGCAAGATGAAGAACGTCTGCTTGAGAATTAGGTCAATTTATAGAAAAGCAGCGTAGATGAAGAGAGAGGCAGTGCCATGAGAATATCACTTGAGCACATGGATCCAGTCATGCCTAAATCAGTCCTGCCCTGTAACTGTACCTTTAAGTGAGCTAATAGTTTCTCATTTTTTACCAAACAGGTTTGGTAATATGGTTTTATGAGGGGCCAAAAGAGTCTAATTCTACTTTTCTGACTCATGTTTTTCAGTGAGATCTCTTTTTTCTCCTTGATTTCTAAGGGCTGAATTAGAGCTAGAAGATAAGAAGAAAACTAATTGTCTTTTTAGAATCATTCTACTTTTATACAGGAAACTTTAGTATTTGGATGATTAGATGAAATTACATAACTAGAAGCAACATACAGATTCATCAGATCATGTATCCAGATTTTTGTATTCTTAATCTTATTAGTTTTTCTAATTCTATACACTTTTCTTTAGAAATAAGACATTGAACATAACAGGCCTTTGAAAACTTTAAATCACTACCCAAATATAAAACAATATTACCATGGTTATTATCTACAGCTAAACTCAAAAGTTTGAAGAACTGTCATGTGAAAAAAATAATTTCTTATTAGAAGTCATTTTAAATGGCAGCACCAGAGAAAATGGTTTGGCAAAATTAAAATGGAAGAAGATTTTAGCTTAATATAAGAAAGAAGGTGTTCAAAACTGGAGTCTTCTAGTTTTTTAGTGTAGAATCCTAAAATTCTATGACACTAAGTCTCTACAACATTATTCCAAAAGTTGTACCCATTATAGTCTACAACATTTCTTCAGCTCTATTTTTTAGATAAAAAGTTATCTTATCAAGTTCCCCATCACCTTTAATAAGCATGCACATATATACATACACATTTATATGCTCATACATATAATGCATATTATGAAAGAACAAAATTTAACTGAGTAAATTTGAAGATCTAATTGGCTTTATTAAGTGATTCATGAATAGAACAGCATCCCACCCAGCAACTAGAAGAACACCTGGAGAGGGTTGTACAGAATAGGTGTTTATAGGAAGAAGGCTGTGTTGAGAGTTACTATCAAAAGAAAAGAATTAATTATGTTTAGACAAGGACATCTTGTGGGGGGAGGGAGAAAAAGATAAGAGTTTCATCATGAAGATCACTTCTTCTTTCTATGAGGGATAAAGTGGGCCTACTTGCCAGGTTACCTCATTAGTTTTGACCAGAAAATTCTAGACTGGTTGATTAAGATTACATTTCTTGAAGATGTTGAAACTGCAACTAAGTTAGGTATTAAATATAGGGTTGGTTATCATGGACTTTAGCATAAGTGACACAATTTTGAGCCTGTGATTTTCTCTTTAACAATTCCCCATTTTTGATCAGATTCTCAGTTTAATTTAGATGTGGTGAAAAATTAAGGCTTTAGCATTACACTCAGCTATCACTCTGCAGTTCTTACAGCTATTACTGATCTTTTTGAGATATTTGCAAATTATGATGTTTTTGCTTAATCTCTGTGGTACTCACAGGTCACAGTTCCAGGTTCACAGTCCTTAAGTTAATTATTCTGTTTTTTTCTTTGTTTATTTGTTTGTTTTATGGGCTTGGGTATTTTGTCAGTTTGTTTTTGTTTTGTTTCTTTTTTTTTTTTTTACCATTTCATTCTCAAGAAGATCATTGACAAGTGGTCAGTGGCTACAAATATGCATTTAAAGATTTTGAAAATAAAATAAAATAAAATAAAATAAAGATTTGCAGAAGATACAACACACCAGGGAGATTATGATGATAACTACAAATAAGATAATTTCTAATTTAGAATGCAATTTGGAGCCATAGTCCCCAAGACCCCAAACCAATCAAAGAAAGACCTTGTTGAAGGAGTACCCTTTGAAGTCAAATGGCTTGCCTATGTAATCTTATGTAAATGAGTTTCAACTTCCCTGGAACTGTTCATGCAGGTATAGTAAATGCAGTTGGCCACAACACAGATGCCCCTTGCACAGTAAAGATAACCAAAGGCTATTCTGCTATAAAGAATAGCTTTGACCAGAGAGTCTAAGGATCTTTTCTGGGCAGCTAATACCTTAGCAACAGAATCTGCCATGTCTCCAGGAGGTAAGGAAAATTTTCTCATCATATTCTCATTTGTATCTATTTTTAGTCAGAAAAATATGTCCCTAGAAAGGAAGTGATTTATGAATCATGAATGCCTCCTTGTAGGTTCTTTCTAGAATAGTTAGGGGCAGAGTTAGATAACCTAAGAAGCATTATACAGCTGTGTACCAGCAATCTAGGCATTTATAGGCCCAAGCCCAAGGAGAATGATAATCATCAAAGACAAAAAAAAAAAAAAAAATCCTGTTGGAGCGCAACTGTCTATTCAAACCAGGGGTCAGTTAGTTTTTTCCTAGCCTGAAATGAAAAATTCTAAATTTCAGAGATTAACCATCCTTTACCCTGCCCTTAGCAATGGCCTGAGAGATACAGATGGTAGCATTACATTATCTTTTTAGATAAGTGCCAGAGTAAAGGAGAGAAGCCAAAAAGGGTGTCATGTTTAGCTAAAGTAGGAAGTCTTGTTTCAGCTTCTTGGGTGGAAGCAGTCTACATCAATGTCAGCTATATCTCCTAGTCAATTTGATTCGAAGATTTCTAGCATTTATGCAGGATCAGATATCAGGTTGAACCCTTTTTAGCTGTGAGATAGATACCCAAATCTCAATGCCTCCTTGTTTTGCATCAGTGTCAATGGGCAGGACAACTTGGCAAGTTCTGTTACAATGGGGCATGAGGGTTATACTCCTCTGATGAGGCTATCCATACCCAGTCACCAAGCTCTAGATTATAACCAAGAGGATCCCTTGAATCAGGGTCCAGGAAATCTTCCTTACCCTGTTAATGACAGACTTAAGCCTAAGACATTAAATACTTATAGTAGCTGGTCATATAAGCCCGAGATGACAAAGGATCAGCAGAAAGTTATATACCAATAGACTTTAGTATACCATTGACTACCTCATGTTTTCTAACAGTTTCTTTTTATTGCCAGGGCATCAGCTTTGTGTCAGGGGAAGGCTCTGAGCCAATGAGAAAACATACATACAACAACAAGAACATATTTATAACCCAAGTGGCAGTTGAAAAAAATCCAGCTACAGATGCACAGAGGGTTCAAAAAGAGGAGGTCTGAGGCCTCTGAAGACAAAAATAGTTTTTCTTAAATGCTCTATGGGGGAGTGAAGAAAAAAATGGGGTTTCCAGAGAGGCAAGAAAAAAAACAAGTCTTAGGTTTTCCATATCCCCGATTATTTGTTTAATTTACAGCAATTATTTATCTATCTTAATTTCTTCTATTTAGGTGCACACTACTGCCATGTTACAAGGATATCAGGATAGCAAAAATCTGGCAAGTGAGGGGTAATTTTTCAGAAGTAGAATGGACTTCATCCACATGTGCCACAACCTTTGCAGATTTTGTTGCTGCTACCCTTGCATGAAAGTTAGCTAGTACATTTCGCTGATACTCAAGTTTAGTCTTTTTAGTGTATCAATTTTGATGGCAACAATTTAAGAAGGTAAGAGAACAGGAATAAGAAGATTTGTCCATTGTTAAAGCTCTCATGAGAAGTCACTGTAGTAGAGTTGACAAGGGAATTTGCTTATCTCTGTGACACACAATATTCTAAGATAATAACTAGAATTACAAATGATAACATTATACTGAGATATTTTTAGGAATCTTTATTCCTCACACCTTTCCTTAGCTAAAAGCATGTCCTACTTTTCTTGCATATAGTCATCCCCCCTTATTATTTTCAGTAGCTTCAATTATATATATTAGAATTTTATCTTTTTAAACTCTTAATTTCTACACTGTTTTATTGTTAAATTCTAAGAATTGAGAATTCTGAACTAATCTGATTATACTACATAATGGAACTTTATTTTAACTCAATCTTCTACTTAAAGCTCCACTTTACCAAATAATATTGGGTTTGGGATAGACTTGGGAAGTCAATGCTTAAGATAGCACAATGAGTGACTAATGGTGAAATCTTCAACATCAGTGATCAGAAGACAGAAAACACACAATTCACCTTATATTCATGAAATAATTAAGAAATTGGGAGAGAAAGGAAAGAATGGTTTTTAAAGAAAACATCTGAGTACCAGAATTTGCATACAATTTCCAGAAAACAGATCTGATAGAAGATAATGAGCTAAAGCATGTCCTTCTCTTCTGCAAGTCTGTGCAACCTCATCAAGATCAAACATAACCTGGCATGGCTGGAAGTCAATTGGTAAAATAAATTATCAAAATATAATTAAGTAAGCTGAGAAGCTTGGGCAAGCTTCATGGACATTTTTATATCAAAGCTGTAAAAAGGAAGCTTCTGGGGTCATTCCATCAAAATTACTAACAAAACTTGCGACTGGCTTGACTCCGACCAAAGATCTCTCCTCAGAATCAATTAGGGCAATTACAAACTAGTGGTGCACAAGGGCACATTTGTGGTTACTTGAGTAAAACATAACTTAATCAACCTTTCTGAGTAAGAATTATGTAGAAAATCAAAATCCCTACTGTCCATTGGTCCCAAGTCCTGATACTTAAAATCTGGCTGTTTTTTTGGATTTGAAGGGGGAAATGTAGAGGGGAAAAAATGAAGGGCTTTGGATGGTTTTTCTGGCATAAGAGGGTATGAGAAGAATCTGCTTCTTATCACCACTAAACTCTTACCAGTACCTCAGACAACGATCTTTGTGGGCCAGAGAGAATACAACATAAAAAAATGAGAAAGAATCAATCAGAAACAGCTACCGTAGAAGTTATATTGGCCCACATGAGCTTTGATCCAAAACTCTAGCTCTTGAAATGTTAAACAAAGATGTTAATTTATTATGACTTTTATACTGAGGACATATTCTGAAAATTAAATTTTAAAAATACTACCAGATTATTAATTTAGTTCAGCACTCCCTTTTGTTTTTAAGCTTTTCCAAGAGGCAAGGCCAGATTGTTCTTGCTTTGGTAAGAGAGTAGTAAATACAACTCCTGCTGGAATCCAGCATTTTCTAAACATAACATTTCAGATTCAATCTCCAACGTACCTAATTTTTTGGAAGACAGCTTTGCTGTAGAAAGAATAGCCAAAAACCATTTCTACTGAGCATAGGAGGAGGAGACTAAGAGCTAATTAAGAGAGAGCTGTGGTAAACCATCGAAGTCATATTGCTCAATTAAAACCATCAATAGGTTTTAATTGAGCAATATGATTTCTAACCTAAGCTATTTGAGGAGTGGGCCCCTTGTGTCTATGAGACCACTACCCTCCAATTGTTATCTAAAGCACTGAGCAAATAAGTAAGAAATATTTTAAAGAATCCAAATAGCTCATCTCCTCCCCCTGCTGGGTAAACTTCTAACAAGTTAGCATTAGCACACACCTTCCTCTGAATGGAAGAGAACAAAGAGAAAGAACAAAGGAGATAAAAAACAGAAAACAAAAATGCCCTAGGGTTATTCTGAACTCCAGCGGCTCAGACTGGGTGAATGATGCTTTATCAGCACAGTGGGAAGTTGCCAAGCAGGCAGATATCATGACCTAAAAATGCCTCTGATGTGGATCTGTAATCAAACTAAATAAAGAATTTTAAAGATAGGATGAAAACAAAGTGGCATGCTATTTGGAAGAATGTTATGTTGCCTTACCTCCTCAAGAATCAATAATCTGGCACCATATAATTGTCTGGAACATTCTCTTCCAACAAAAACAATACTCAAATTATTTATGTTTTTATTGTATCACAATACATGAAGCTACAATGCAAAATAATCAACAGAAAGAAGCCTCAGGTGACACAGATGGTAGTATGAGTTGTTTAAGGAAAAAAAAAACTGATCACAAGCTTTGCATTAAAACTACTCTGACAAATGAAATCATCATAAGAAGAAAATAGAACTTTGATTGAATAATAATTCTGAGTAAATGTCAACTTCCCCCATATCCACATTCATCTTTGACATTAAAGATGGCTTTGGAATAAAATGAGAAGGACATCGTTTCTTGTTTCACATGAATAGAGATTAAGTATTGTAAGATCTTTTGAGAAGCAAGAATTCCCACAAGGTTTGAAAGAGCTCAGATTTAGAAAATGAGGGTACATGTATGTGCAGCCTATAAGAAACTATCTTATTCACACATGCATTGTTTCCAAGTGTTCGGTCTCTCAGATATGTAGGAATAGAGGCCAACTAGCTAATAGAATAGCAGAGAAGGGAAAATGTTAACATAAGTTTAAATATATTTTCCCTTTTTTTAGTCAGGGCCTACATAGAGATGTCAGTGTATATAAAAATAACAGATACATAGAGTATTTAGACAACCTTTTCTGAAATGTTTACGGCTGTGATCTCATGTTGAGAATGTCATTTGTATAGCCTTAATATTTAAGATGTCTCTGCAACTCTTTAGTTTCTTGCCCTTTATATTCAACAATAACACAGATGACAGTGAAAGTATCAAATACAGCTATCAGGTTTGATATATAACCCAGAGTCCTTCTAAATCCTGGGTTCAAATGCTTATAAACCTGCCTTTACAGCTACAGACACTCTGGGCAGGTCTTATCTCTGGGTTTGACACTGCCCTTGCATACCCAACGTGGCCTCTCTGTTATGCTTCTTTCTGTTTGTCTGTTTCTAGAGAGCTAAGTGAAAGAGTTCTCTTTTGTAAGTCTTTTTAGGTTTTGCTGCCTGCCGTTGTCAGTCTGCTCCCTTTCTCATGCTATCCATAAGCTCTTTTGGCATTTTGCTGTCTTCTCTCCCTGGCTCATGACTTGCCTTGTGAAGCTCACTTACAGCTGCATGCTTTCCATACTGGTTGGCAGGCTGAGCTGTAGGATTTCATTTTTAGTGATTGTGTGGTACTTGATGTCCCTTCTGATGTAAATAGAGCTCCACTGTTTCCAGAAAAAATAAAACAGAGCATTTCATGTAAAGCTTTGTGAGTAATAGTAGAAAGCTTAAAGGAGATTAACAAATTATTCACACTCTGAATGTCTTACCCATGTGTACCTAGAGTGAAAAGTTGGCATCCATGACCTGCTCTATTGCCTCATTTTTCAACATGTTGAGAGGTCTTGGAAAGGTAATAATGCTTAATAACCCCACCACCACTCATGGACATTCAAGCTACTTTAGCACCCCCAACCACAGGTCAGGCCTCAATTTTTACTTTTTGCTATTAATAATCACTTGTCAGAAAGCTTACAAGCCAGTAGAATGTACTGACAGCTCTCATTTCTGTATCTCCAAGGACTTCCCTTAGCATTGCAAATGTTTATCATGATGTAGGGTAATGCTACTCTTTCAGTCTTCTTTCCAGTGAAGACACTCCCCTATGTATCTCTGCTGTGTGTGGCTGGCTCTGTATTTCCAGGAGTTATTGAGTATGTAGAATGGTTCCTGGGTGTTGTAAAGGTGTTCATTGTCCACTATTTTGAGCAGAAAGAATTTCTCCAGAGGCCAAATTTATATTTTGGTAACATAATCCTCACTGCTCATCTTCCTAAGTAGGCCTTCAAGAAAAGGTAATCTTGAAGCCAAATCTACAAGCTATTCATACTTCTGTACCATTAGTAGTAGGAAATGGCTCTTACACAGACCCTCAGTTGTCACTCACAAGGCCATGTCTTCACGTGCTAGCTTTGAATCAAAATTAATTCTATTCATATTCATATCTATTATATCACAATCCTGGCTAATAATTGAAAATATGTACATACAAAATTCTGAGACATGTATCCAGAATAATTATAATATATAATTATTCATATAATTTTTTGTATTTCTCTCCTATCAAAAGAATACTGTTCTTACTGCAGGCAAAAGCTCTCAGTAATGCTGGAACACTTATTTAGCATTGCGCAGTAACTGATTTCTGAAAACAGATCATTCAAGGATTGTGCCAGTGTTAAAAAGAGATGACAAATCCAAACAGTTTCTACAAGTCAGCATTTTGACTGTCTTCTTTACAGATGGTGATGACAGGCTTATCAGTGTTTTGTGGAAAGAATCTTTGGAGATGTCTAAGAAGTTTCTCCTTCTTTAGAAAAACTTGGCAAGGATATGGTAAATTCCAAGGGCTTTACTATTTTTCATCTGTCTGTCCTGTGAACTTCTGGCTAAGTTAAATATTATCCCTAGGAGCTTTTTGAGTTTTCTGTGTAATATAATCCTTATGCACACATAGAAGGCATTAAAAGTATTAATGAATTATTAGTACCAAGGATTCCTTCTCCAAAATCCCTCACAGTGAAATGGTAAAACTCATACCCTGTCACTTGATCTATAAGATACTCCACGGTACCAATTAACAGGGAGCCCAAAAGAGGTGCATAAACATAAGCAAAGGCCAGAAACGACAAAAATGCAGTAGGTCTGAAGGTTAGTTCAGACTCGTTTTAATGTCAGATCTGGTCTGTTCATGAGTAATTGTTTTCTGGATAGCTTTGAAAAAAAGTGTTCTTGCAAAAGAAGAGTCTCAAACTTAAGATTTTAGAGTTCTATGTTAGATTTGTCGTGAATAAACCTTATTTTTGTAGTTCCTAATTTTCCATATTGTATTAGGCTATATCATGTGACTATCTCAAGAAATCTGTCATTCCCACTTTTATAGTTGTATAAGTATGGCTTACAGTTTAGGATTCTGCCTAATTCTGAGTTCAAAAGAGCCATGTTGTTGAATGGAATAATAAAACATTACTATTTTTATAATTATTCACAGACATATAGAACCATACATTGTGGCTAAGATGAGTATAGGACAATGCACCAAGGGAAAACACAATTAGGCAATCATTAAAGGAGGTTCTATGTGCACATAGGAAAAATAAATTTCTTGAGCACTGACTCCAAGCCAGACACAGTTGTAAATATTTTATATATATTCACATATTTAATCCTCATAACAACTTATGAAGCGTATGATATTTTTTCCACATTTTATAGATGAAAAAAGTGAATCATGGAGTGAATCAGTAATTTTATTAATGTCAAGTTGTTGATAAGTATCAAAATTGAGGTTAAAAGCCAAGCAATACAGCATTAGAGCATGCAACTATTACTCTGTACTACCTACAATCAGCACTAATCATTGCTTTGCTAGATTATGGTCACCAATGATCATGGATGTAACAGTAATGTATTTTGACAATATTGCATAACAAACCATTTAAAACCAGTGGCCTATAACATTGAGGATTTATTTACCATGCGTCTCTGGGATTCAGCTGATCTAGACCTGGCTTGGCTGGGCTCACTCATTTTTCTGCAATGTGGTTTTACTTCATGTGCTTCCACAAGTTTCTGCTTGCATTTTTTTTTTTTAACCAACATTCTATTGGCCTAATGCTAGCCATATAACAGAGTTCAGGAGTCTTAGTGTAAAGTCCCAACCAAAAGTATGTGGCAATGAGTATGAACACATGGAGAGGTAAAGAATTGAATCATTATGTTAGTCTACTATAATAACAAGGAAAGTAAATTGGCTCGAGAGCCAAATTATATTCTAATTATTTATTGATTAATTCATCTCTTCTGTAAACTCCCTTGCATTTCATATGTAAGCACTGTTCCTAAATCCTAGGCAAAATTCAGAGTTATTTCTTTTTATATTACCGTAGAAAAAAAACTCAGAGTTGTTCCTTCAAAAGGCTTAATATTTCTTGGATGAGAAAGACAAGTCATTAATTACAATACACCATAGTATTGACAAGAATATTATGAGATCAAAGGCTAAAGTTCCAAGAAAGATTGTATTTAAGCAGGGGAAAGGAGAAACAGGAGTAATAACTCCCCTAAGATATTGTTTAGTCTGAACCTTAAAGTGTAGGTAGTTCAGATAAGAGATTAAGAATAAAGAAGTCATTACATGCAGCAGGATGTCAAGGTATGAAGATATAGAAGTCAGATCATGAAGGAATTTTCATGTTACCCTACATAGCCCAAACTGTATCCTGAAGACTGTAGGAAACTATAAAATAATTTTAAGCAAATTATCAAACTTTGTATACAAAATACAAGCAATGCTTCACACTTTTTTGATGGATATTTTAGAAATTAACACATAGGTAAGTAAGTGGTATCATACAGAAGGAAATTTTCTATAATGTTCCTTCATTCTGAAGTCCCTAAAAACACTTTCTTATTGATGACCCAAAGGAGAAACAGGCCCTGAATGACTGGGTCACAGTTACTAATAAACATGTACAATAAATACCAAAGGATCGATTTATTTATGTGCACTGAGAAACACGACTTTCACACAAATTGTAATGATTTAAGTCAGCAAGGTTGGCACATTGGCTCCTAGTGGCCAAACTATGTGGCCCTGCAATAAAGGTAATTAAAGTTCATTTTAATGATCTACTGTTAAATGTTACAATGACAAGGACCAAAAAAAGATAAAACAAACAACTCCCCCCCCCCCAAAAAAAAAGGAGAGGCAGAATGAGAATCAGATTTCTTGGTGAGTATGGAATCAAAACAAAGGTGTTAGATCAATTGAGTGTTTAATGGCAACAGATGATAATACCCATTGTCCAATTTCACAATAAAGTTGGACTTTACATTTAGATTAGAAAGACTTGAGGGCTCTGTGGAACCAAATCTGAAGGTCAGTGAAACATAACTAACTTGATGTCCAATGACTAGGATCTTCTTTTTATAATAATTATCATTTGCCCAAAGACATAATATATTTTCCTGTATCTTCATGCTTAAATAATGCCTCTTTTTTGTGGCATCCTTTTTCTTTAAATATGTTAATACTTCAACCAGAAACCATCTGGTCTGTCATAAATCTGCTGATCTATGATCTAATATTGATTTATCATTTATCTTCCAGGGAGCCAATTATTTTCTTTATTGTCAACTTTTCTAGTCGGCTCCTTATTGTGGCCTCTTGATTCTTAAAAAAACAAGGACACTAGAATATGCAGTAAACAAGTATTATATAAACATACATATGCAGTCAAGTTAAAAAAGAACACAGACATTTTTGGTTATTTAATGATGAATCTCCACAGGTGAATTTTGACCTGCAATAAAAACATATGATTTTCTTTCTCTAAGTTATTTAGATTAGTATATTCATGAAAACATGTTTTTTATTCACTGGATATTTTAACTTCAAATAATGCATTTTTCTAATTATATAGTAAAGGGTAACAGATACCTCCAGGTAATCTTTGAAATAGAAGAAGAAACAGTTTGTTTGTTCTCTGATTTCCCATTTTCTTTTTCTATGTTCTTTATTACCATGAGCAAAATATTTGAATAAAACAAAAATTTTGTTTATAGATGACTGGCTTTTGTTAATACTGAGAAACCCTTCTGACTCCTAAATAATATTTTGATTATATTATGTATATTTCCCTGGCAATAAATGAAGAAAAAGGAAATAATGCTGATAATCTCCAAATTGGTCACCAATATTTGTTTGTTTGTTTGTTTTTTGGTTTCAATCCTGTTAAAAGATAAGCAATTAAGATAAACTATTGCATAAACTCATAATATACAAAACATTCAGGAAATCAGAAATGGTTTATAGCAGTGTAGAAATATTGTATTTATGTTTGTATCTTTTTTTTTGTAACATATGATTTTTGGATTGACAAACAAAGGATTACCACATTTATCAGAATGCTTCTGTTTTCAAGTAGTAGAAAACACAAGTCAAAAGGCTTAATTAATAAAAATAATTTATTGCTTTTGTGGCTGAAAAGTCTTTCAAGTAGTACTCGAACCACAACTCCAAAGTTACTACCAGGGCTTGTTTTATTCTTTTTGCGTGTCTCAACTCCTCTTTCTGTTTCCTTTGTTAGAAACTTCCTTCTTTGTATTCCAAGATGAATGGCAGAAGCTCCCTAGAAATAATACTCTGTATTTCCTTCCCTCAAAGAGTCTTCCTGCCACAAAATTCAAATAAATAACCTGAGATCCATTTGGATCAGGCCAGCCAAACCATATGCCCACCTCTGAACAAATCACCATGGCTAGGTAGCCCATATGCTCTCTCTGTACCTGGCAATCAGGTCAGCTTCCTATATCACAGAGTCTTCATGAAAACAGAGAAGAGTTGTTCATTAAAATCAGGGTAGTGTACCAAGAGAGAGGGAGTAAATTTAGAACTCAAGTAAATAACATCATATTCTGGCTTTAACATTAAATATACACATTAAAATGTATTCCTCTTTGCAGTAATGTGGCAATATTAATGGAGCACACACACACAAAATCATTTTAATGAGGATTTCAATGAAAATATTTCACCTGTAAAAGAAATTAATGGGAATAATGATAGAACTTTTAACTAGATTAGGATAATTGGTGTCTACCTTCACTCACAGCAGAACTCCCTAACCATTTCCATTTGCCTTTAGGATATTCCAAAGTACCACAGCTAATCAAAAGCTTTTGCAAGTAACTAAGTTCAACTTCCCTTTTATTTTCTAAGTAGCCATGAACCCACCGTCCAGTTGCACTTTATTATCTTCTGTCACCTTCTTTCTTTACACCAGTAAGATTAATAATAATAAAAAGGCAGGAGGAACACTAACTCACCACTGTCAAGGAACAAACACCTAACTCCACTCCAGGGTGTTAGGTTTGCAACCCAGTTAAGAGATTTAGTCATTTAAAAACTAGAAAACAAGTACCATATGCAAATTGAGACATATATTACTGCATTATAACACTGTGCCTGTTTAATGTTTGCTCCATATTTTATCTTGTTTCAGATTGCTTCTGTTGAGAAATTTACACCTTTTTTTTTTTTTCTAAAAAGATACTAATTATCCTTAGTAATGACTAAAGCATGAGTCTGGATTTTCATCTTCCAGGCTATTTAAAACTGTTATATTTTTATTTGTTTCTATTTACTAGAAAGTGTTAATTCTATGTTAAGTGGCATAGAAATCATACTGGATCCTGCAAAAAAATTATTTTGTATGTAATCTAAAAACAAGGTAAAGTGACTTGATAGTTCTCTTCTTTATCCCCTTTCAAGATGAATTGCCATTTCCCAGCTACTATCAGTCCTGAGCAAGGGGCAAATTTCAACTGTCCATTTCATAGCATCTATGCTCCGATGAACTGAACCATCAAACTGTTCTGTGCATTAAATAAATTGTCTTGGCAATAAATATTTCCCTAGTCAAGGTTGGTGCTATAAGGATTTAAGATGAAGAAGCTCAGCAATAAAGTGTATATAAAACGAGCAGCCTTGGAAAGTAAATTGATTTCATGTAGGTTTAAAATCAAGTTTTACACAAACTTGAAAATGTTTTAATGAATTATTAGGTATTTTATTCTAATAAAATTTTGACTTCTGTGATAATCAGCTATGGAAGGACATATTTGCTTTAGATTAACTCTTCTATTAATAGAACTTAGTTTACTTTCAAGATCTTTTTTTTTACCTATTATCGGCTTGAACATAATAAAGAGAAAAAAATTGAGAGTTATAGTTAACTATTTTAACTAGTAAGATATTCTATTGCTTAAAAACAACATAAAACTCCTTATTCATAAGTATTTGTTATTATCATAGTTGGCTTCAGAAGAGTTGTTGATATTAAAGGATACTTGTGTATATGAGATAAAAAAAGGCAGTAAATGAAAATGATGTTTCATAGTACATTTTTATGATTAATATTTAAATTCTTTAATTTATCTCCTGTTTTTCCTGCTAAAACTGCCCTCAGTATTCCTAACGCAGAATAGAAGCTTGCTGCCTCCTGCCTGGTATTTTTGAGCTCACCTACTGATCATTTGGTGGTGTGCCCTATGTTTGTCCCACATGGGAGTGAGGCACTCATTCCCAAGCAGCTGAGAGTCTCAGCTGTGGACTCTCAAATATTTTCAACTAAGTCTCTCTCCACGATATCCCAAAATCAGTGGTTTCCAAACTTTAACATGTATTAGAATCATTTGGAGAGGTTAAAGCACAGATGGCTGTTCCCCCAGATTTCTGATTTAGTAAATTGGGGGTGGGGACCAATATTATACTTTTAACAAATACCAAGATGATGTTGATGATGGGAATCATACTTTGAGAATCATTGCCTTCAGCTGAAGAGAGCAGCCTCACCCAAAGCCACACCTTCCTCTCCAGTAACATCCCAGGTTCATTGGGAGTATAAAAAACAAGACTTCTTGCCTCAAAGAAACAAATTAAAAGGGTCGTCTCAGCTCCGGATCTCCTGGTGGGACTGGGTGAGGCATTTATCATTGCATTGTGCTTTAATAATTTTCTCTGTCCCATCTTATATCCATTCATCTCCTATAGCTATTGATCCTATCTATATGTATTACATAACTCAAACTGATTTTCTTAAAACACTTAAGATTTTAATGGCTCTTCAATATCTCTAGAATGCCCTCCAAACTTCGCATTATCCCTAATTCTGGATTAATTTTTTTCTTTTTTATTTAGTTTCTACTGGCTGTTGAATGCTGCTAGTGAAAAAGTGTGCAAATTCATAATGTTCTACTCCAAATAAGTCCTCCACACTGCCCGGTAGTACTAGAATGTGTCTAGGTAATTTTCTCTTTCATTTTCCACATTAACTATTTTTACCATTTTCTCTCTACCTCCCACTCACCATTTCCTAACATAGTCTCAAAATACAGCCTTTTTATCACCTTATCTAACTGCACAAACCGTATGCCAAAGTCATTTTCCATACTTCTTTTTCCTTATTTATAAAATCTAGTCACATATCCAGTTCTGATTAATCTATTTACAAAATTTCTAATTTTTTTACATCTCTTTCGATTGATGTCAATAGTGCAGGCATATATTATTTCTCACTCTAATAACATTAAATTCTTTATAACTAGACTCAGGTTTTTGTCACCTCTGACCTGTTCTCTACTTTGACATTGTTTCTAAAACCAAACCAAACCAAAACAAAACAAAACAAAAACAGATCTTATTTTCTTTCTTTGAATGTAGTCTTTCTGTACTTTTTTAACACAATTGTCCCCATGATCCACACTCACTCTGCATATACACATATCCTAGCATCATAAATCCTTGCTAGGATTAACTGAAGTATGTGTCCTGGGTAACAGAAGGAGATGGCCAGCATTCCAGAGAGAGATAACATTAAGACCCTTCACAGAAGATACAAGGATAGAAATCAAGGCCAAAAACCAAGCAAGATGATCAGCACCTCAATTGGAGAAATCCAGAAACCAACAGACTAGGGTAACATAACATTTATGCTCTCAAGTTGCCTAAATGCCATGAAAGAGGAATAAGACAGGGGTGTGGAGACAAAGCCTATGAGTCTGAATATGTACCACAAAGTTATTGGAAATGACAGGAATAAATTGTTGATAACTGGAATAAACTGCAGTATGTTTGCTGAGTTTGTGACTTAAAATGTGACACTATTACATTTCATCTTTTTTTTTTTTTGGTCATTCTCCATTAAAATGTTCTGACTTGTCATTATAACTTAAAAATTATAAGGTGATTTCTAAAAATATAGCATAGGTTATCACAAGAAGCTTTGGTCACAAACAATGTGATTTCATGCTAATATTTTTGGAATCAAGTAGTTAACTTGTCTTTTCCCTTTACTCCAAAGATGATAATAGATTGATCTATGCCCCAAGTCAATATCACAGGTGTCACATAAATTTGCGCACAGTTCTCATTATAAAACTGGTGTTCTTTGTATGTTCTATGCTAAAACTACTCTATTCTTGGGACTCCTCCAAAATATGTGAAAAAATAAATGTATAACAAAGGTTAAATCCAAGATAAATAGTGGATTATTTCTGCATAAAGTTGTAACTGAGAATAGAATAAACTTCATCTGGCCACAGAGCACCATAATACTGTTGCCATTGGTGCTACACTTAGCTATCTCGAGGTGACCCTTGATTTTTACCATATATCTACTGTGTACTTATTGTTGTAAGTAGGCACTAAAGATATAAATTGAACAGGACAGAATCCTTGTCCTATCAAAGCTGATTGCCTAATCCAAAAAAGAGAAAATTAAATAGTTGCAAAACATTAATACTGCAACTTTGACATGTTTTATGTGCTACAGGGGCAAGGAGGGTGGGTCTTCTTTGCTGTATAAGCAAGCTGTAGAGGGAGCATTGTGAGGGATATCTTCACAAAGAGATGACAACTGGGCTAAAACTTATGTTATGGGGAGGAATGTTGCCTTATGTTTTTTAAAAATATTCTTTTTCACACAGAAGATATCTGACTGAATCTACTAAAGTAGTGGAATAAAGTAATTTAATACCACAAAAAGTGTGCATTTAATTTTAAAGGTTTACCTCATGATTTCATGGGTCGGGTGCTATGACAGACAAATAAGCCATTAACTTTTAAAATCTGTGCAGTAGTTATTTATTTTGAGGAGATTGTAGTGTATGCTGGTAAATATGAACAAATAACTATAATCCTAATAGTATTAGAAAAACTACTTGTGGCTTGGGATAAAATATCTAGCAATGATATTATATACCAAGACAAATATGTTTATACTGTAAAATATTTATACTGATGAAGTAACCTTGATGATTCAAAAATGGCTCATAATGTTGATGAGATGAGATTATAAATGCATGATATTTATTCCAAGTTAGGCCAAATTCACTTTGTAAATAATTTTAAATTGTAACAGTTTTTAATTAGCTTTGGGTGCTGGACTCTGCAAAACATATAACATCAAGCCTGAGATAATCCTGTTTGCCTACCGGCTTCATTGGGCAAGCATTGGAAATCTAATGCGAAAGAATAAGTGAAGAGGGAAGATTTAAAACTCCACATGAACCCAAAGAGAAAAAGAGAGAGAGAGGGAAAAGCTGATTACCTTGGTTTTGGGGTTGTCTTAACTGTCTTGGTTTGAGGGCTGGTAGTTTTAGTTCTATACGCAGCTTAGCTGCAGTTATTGTCATTGGATTTCCTGAGATACATCAAAATTATTTCAGGGTTTGCCTACATAATTATGAGTGGATGTTGTTACATCCAAGCAAATGATTAATACATTTCTGACTTCCAAAAATTAAAAAAAAGGTGTTATATATTTATTGCCTTTTCTAACTTGCTCTTATTTTCTAAAACAAATTCAACAAATTGTTTAAAGCATAATATATACAACATCCTTTTCAGTTTTACTTATCGCCTCTACTGAATGAAAAGCAATAGGATACAAATAAATTAAAATGCTGCCTCTATATTCTTCTGGGGTACACAGTAGAACTAAAATTATATGTACATAATCTTAGCTGAATGAGATGAATCTGTAGATTTATCCATAATATTCAGTTTAGAGGAAAAAAGTTATTTATTTTATCATTTTCATGTTTCTTCTTTTGTTAAGTAGATTAAACTAAAATGCTCAGGGTGATTCTGGAATTTCATCTGTGATTATGACTCTATCTGGAAAAAAGGTTAAAAGAAGAGTAGTTGATTAGCTATTTATTTCTGAATACCCAAATATACTGAGAGTTTAATTAAATTTTTAATTATGCAGATGTTGGGCATATATAAATTTCAAAAACAGAATATGCAACTGCCACTTAATAAGTCATAGGTTAGAATGGCATTAGGGGTTAAAAAACTAAAACAACACAAAACAGAAAAATCTTTCAAGAGACAAATATGGCCTTAATGGCAACAATTATATTTGCTTATTGAGTGGTAATGCTCATCATCCAATTCTATTACTCAGTAATGTTATAATGGCTCTCCTTGTTACTGGCCCCTTCTAAATTCCTTGTCTCATTAACTCTTCAGAAATTTATTCACACTGAAGAAATTGATAGCTTAGTTACTCAGTGTAAACCCTCCCAGGCGAACTGTCGCTTTAAGTCTTCAATTAAACAAAACAATCTTTTACTGCAGAATTTTTCAAAATGTAATCAACTCAAATGTATTTGAGTAACAAAAAAGTTTGCCTGGTGACTCTTATTATATCAGGTAGGTAACTGTTCACTTCATCTCTCTCCTTAACAAGTCAGGACTTGTTTGGCAAAAATAAAAATAAAGTATTAAGCAGAAGTAATTCTCATACTAAGTCTGTCTCATACCATTATCATTGCTATTTTCATTCATGAATCATCTTTTATTTTCCCTTTAATATTTATATATTCTATCTATAAAAGAAAACGAAACAAGAAAAGGAAAATAAACTCAATGAGGGATTAAACAGATGATTTCAAGAAGAAAGACATGGCACCAATGTCAATTTTTGTGAACATACATAAAATAAAATAATTATAGAAACAATGGCATAAATTAAGGGCAAAGATAACTTATTCAAACTGATTTCCTGCATATTGATCTCCTGCAAAATTTCATTAAAATTTGAAATACAGGTGATTAAGGCAAATTATGCTGGTAGAATGCCAAAGTGGTGAATAGGTCACCTATCAAATTTGCTATAGCGGTAGAGATGAACTCTATCTCATAATTAAGCTGGTACTTTTTGAAACCAGACAGCTCAGGTGGCAGGCCACATCATTGGCCAGTACACCAAATAGTTGCAACCATAAGGCTTAAATCTTTGGTCATGATAGAAAAGCAGCTGGTATTTCAGGACCAGACAGTTTAAAAACCCTACAGCCTAAGAACTAAGGTCTCTCTCCCAAGTCTGATATCTCTTTCAGCAATGTGCAATAGTAAACTGCACATCTATAACCCTAATTATTATGTGACTGTTCTAAATAAATGTTTCTGCAGTAGCACAGGTATGTGTGAGATCTAACCATTTACTTCTGTTTTAATGAAAATATAAAAATACAAAATACAATGTAGAGATGTAATATATATATATATATATTGATTTGTCAAGTAATTAATTTCTATTCATTCATCTCTCAGCAAAAAATTCTGGGTGACAACTCTGTGCCAGAAACTGTTACACACAACACATACACAAAACTGGGACACAGGACCAAGAGCAAGAATGGGCTTTGGAATTAGGATGTCTGGGTCAGAATCCCAGTGCTCCTAGTGACTGGCTGTGTTATTCCAGCCAGTTATACTCTCTATACCACATTTTTTTGTTCCATAAAATGAATATGTTAGCAAGATTGTCATAGGGGTTAATAAAAACATGACTTGCGCCTAACATTAGCATGATGGCTACATTATTTTATCTTGGTCAATTTGTTTATAATAGCATATTTCTTAGAAAAAAATAATTTTGGTGATCAGGGCACATAAATGGATTCTTAATTTCAAAAACATAAATGATCAGATAACATATTATAAGAATATGAGAACCAGATTTTTTTAAAAACTAGTAAGACTTGGGAGGTTGCCTTTATTGAAATATTTTATTAGCTCATGGATGCATAAAACTGAAACAGTATTTGTAAATGCTTCTTCCAAAATTCGCATTGATAATTGTTATTAATTAGGCCTATTGTCAGTGTAAAATAATCAGTTCTTAGTGACAAAAAAAAATACCAAAGAGAAAAATGTGTGGGGGGGCTTCTCCAGAAATCTCACATATGATTTTATAGAACACATCTAAATAAGTCAGTGGTGTAGGTGGGTTGCTAGGGAATTCTGTAGTTTAAAGTACTTACATTATAGCTTTGATAACAATAGTTCATGAGGAAATTAAATTGTAAAAATTAAATGATCAAATCCATCCACAAGCACATATTTTGAAGATACTGCATGCTGTCACATTGTACAGAATCTCTCACTTGTAAGCTGGAGTAATCAGGCAACTTCTGTTCGAGAGAAATTCTCCTAATGGAGCTGAGAGGATGCTCACCATTTAACAGGATAATTCTTTGTGATGTCTTGCTCTTGTTGCAGTTTAAATATCCTTAAATTTAAGTCAAAATCTACTTGTCCAGGGCTCCTAACATGGATTGCTCAGGAATTAATTCCTAGATGCACTGTGATAAAATCATGTTAACTTAGTGTACATGCATGTGAAAGCATAAGGTAACATGATTTTTAAGAAAAAAATAAATTTCACTTGTTGCCTATTTTTATGAGCCAAACTAACTCTAAAAACGGGACGGGAATGTGTCTAGCATCCAGTGGGTACACAGTCAATTATGTTAGATGTTTTAATACAAGTCAGACTACAAGTGAAACATTTGTAGGTGTTTTGTGGGAAAATGAATATTTTAAATAAATGAAACAAATCATCCTCAACTAAGTACCATGTTTAGAAACATAAATAAATCAATTAACCAATCAGTCTCCATCATTTGATGCTTTAAATATATGATCTTTTCTCATCTCAATCAGAATTCTATTTTACAGGTAAGGAAACTGATACACAATGACCCTTACCACAGAAAGCGATGCTATGATGATGGTATTCTAGCTAAGGTTATACCCTCTAATCAAGTCATCTTTGCAAAGGGTGTAATAGAATTAAAGGTAGAAATTGAAAAGATACATAAAATGCATTCATGCAATATAATCATGAAGAAAAAAAGATTACCAAAACATATTTCCCATTACTAAGACAGAATACAGAAAAATAGTCCAATAAGTAGCTTTTAACTTTACTGGTGGAAAACAATAGAATTAAAGTAGTTGAGTTTCCATATGAAAGCATATATACTGAACATCTAAAGGTATTGTGTACTATTTTTTAAAACAATGTGTTTCACCTTGAAGCATTGTCATCCACACTGCATCCTTCCTTAACTGAAGATAATTAAATAAGTTATTTACTTTTTCCAAAATTAAAAAAAGGTTTATACAAGAAATATATTTTTGAAATTAAGGTCTATAATAAAAAAATGAGTTTTATGTTTTATAGAGCTTTTATGCCTTTGGCATCACTTCTAGAGAATACAATTGAATCAGCTGAAAGCTTGAAAAAAATACACTCCAGGGAGCCATTCAGTATTGACTAAAGAAATACACTCTATTTTAATGGGGGTATATTTGTTGTTGATTTTATCACTTATTTCTAAAATGCTATAATCAAGCCCTTGGAAATTCAGACTTCTTAGTTTCTTGTATAGATTCTATGGTACTGCAGAATAATTTAAGCTTTTCTTCTGAGTTAGAATCTTTACTTCTGTAATTCATAAACCTCATCTGCCACGAATGTCACTGAAATGAGAAAAAACCTTAGAAGGCAGAAAAAATTAAAAACAAATTAATGTGAGAAGATGATATAAATCAAGTGGTGAAGCCAAGAGTAAATTATCAAAAAATCTTTCATCAGGAGTAAATACATATTCCTTTCTCGAGAGGAACCTATTATATGTTTTTGTTTTCTCTATTCTACAAGTGGCATGTTAAAGATATAGATTTATTGGGATTTAGCATGTGTTTTACTCTGATGGAAAAGAACAGTGGTCCTTTAAATTTAATTTGAAAAGGCTTAAACCATGAAAATCTACATAGGCCCTGGCTAGTAATAAATGCTAAGAAAAACAAATACTATTTTTAACTTAAAACACATGAATGAATCTTCTTAATAATAATAATAATAATAATAATAATAATAATAATAGTAAAATACCCAAACGATACTATATTAGAATGAGCATTATTTATTTTATCTAAAATCCTTAGAATGTATTTAGTTATATATGGCAGTTAGATGTTTTTATGGCAAATCATGTTGTTTACTGAGAAGGAAAAGAAACAATAAAAATAAGAGTTGTTTGTGTTTTCTAAGCTTGTTTTCCTTCTGAGTTAAACTGATCAGCTTTATCAATGGGTTTTGAAAGACACAGCTATAAAAAACAGAGCTCTCAATAAGAAGTTTTAGACTGTCTAGTAATTTGAGAAAATATCAAAGATAGATAGAAATTCAAAGATAGAAAAATTCACTGTTCAGTGGTAACTACTTGTAACTTGCCCAATTGCCACACATATTCTTTTATCAGAGAAACATAAATAGGCATATTGGAGTCTTTCTGGAGCAGTGTGTGTGTGTGTGTGTGTGTGTGTGTGTGTGTGTGTGTGTGTGTGTGTGTGTGTGTAGGGAGGAAGAGAGAGAGAGAGAGAGGAATTTATTTGGAGGAAGGAATGTCTAGGCCTTTAATTTGGTCTGAGAACAGGTAAGTGGTAAGATTGGGCAAAGGGACAATTGCAATAAGAAGAATCTTCTAACCAAAGATTTACAAGTGTCTCAAAAGTTAAGCAGAAAAGTGCCTTTTTTCTTTTTTTTTCCTAAGGAGGAGTAAACAAGGCTAGAAAGGACCAGGTGCAGGGAAGTGAAATAAAGGGTGTCCAGATGGGATAGCAGGTCAGAAAATGTTTTACTGTGAGGCCCATCTATTTTTGACAGGAGCTCTTAGGCTGAGGATGGGTGAACATTCAAGGACCTGGGGGAAGAAGGGAAACGTAACAAAGTAGTTAACCAGAATTTTGTTTCAATTGATAGATGGGGACACACAGTTCAGCTAATCATTTATGAGGAAAAGAATGGAAATTTGGAGCATCTGTGTCTGTCCTTTTCCTGGGTGAAAAGGGGGCATCTCGTGCATCACATCTAAGTCATACAGGGAAAAGTGCTTCTCTACATTAAGTTGTTTTCTGAAACACAAAGGTGGAGGGATTTCTTTAATCTTCACTGTGCTCTAAAATCACAGGGCTAGGGCCAAATTCAACATTGTCACTCTGAGCCTTTCATTTTGCTCTTACCATAAAAAAGAAATGTTCACCTTTATTCTCTCCCACCACAAAGATCCTGGAAGAACTAGTTCTCTGTACCAGAGCTCGAGGGCAAGTGTCAAGGGCGGAAAGGAACGACTTAGGAAAGTCTCTAAGGAAAACAGAGGACCACCCATATCCTCCGGGATAACCATATCTGAGCTGAAAACAGTCTCCTAAAATGATCGTGGTCTTTCTAAAAAGATGAGGCACCTAGTAGGTACGTGTCGTATTATAAGCTCCCCTCAGCTGCTCAGAGGGTCACTCATGGAGTGAGTGGTTTGTTTCCAGAGCTCTGAGTATGAGAGGCCTTAGATGCAGCCTCTGGAGAAGCTGGTAGGGAAAAAAAGCAGCATACAAGGATTTACAGACATTTTTGAAGCCTCTTCCAAACACATGTTGGTGTCTGGGTCAGGTCTAAACAAAAAGAACAAAAAGGTCACATCTGACAGTAGATTTTATCAGGGTAAGAAAGAATACACCAGTGATTTTACTGTGTCTCAGACTCAGAGGGAGAAAGCATGTGAAATTAAGTGGGTGGTGACTTTTCATTCCCTGCAGTGGAAGAAAGTGCTGCATAAACTTGAACCGAATGAAGTTCATAAACCTTTGAACAATTTGTGTTTCATTTCTTAATCAAGAACACTATTTACCATTTTGATGACTTGGAAGTTTATTTGTGAATTCATAGGCCAATAAGTGCTTGAAAAAAAGTTCTTCAAAATAGAACACCAAGGATGGTCACTGTTATATACATTACTACCATCAAAAACAGCCAAATGTATCATAAATTATATAATTAACTACATAGGACGAAAAGAAATTACTTTTGTTCATAAGTAACAAAATGCTGATAATTCTCATTTCAATAACTCATTCAATTTCACAATTTAGGAGCTTTTAGAACTTTTATCACTATTGTGATGTTAGAAGTGGGGATGGAGTGTGTTTTCTGTAGTTTTGCAGTAACAATGCCATTTCTGATGTACTTTGTCATTAAGATAATATGATTTGCTTCTTAATTAAATTTAAGGTAGAATAATCACACCAGCGAAAACATCTCTTTATAATACATGTTACACTAAAGCTTGGTTAATGTTAAAGAGATGGAGAAGAAAGAGGCTCAGGAAACCAGATAAGATTTTCCCTTTCTCTTACTTGTCCTAGTTTACAGATGGTATTATTCTGCATTTTATAAATTAATTGTACTACATCTTAGCGTCATTTCCATTTCTCTTAATGTTGAAGTGCTCATTATAGCTTACCAAGAAGTATTAAATGTGGATGCAGGGGAAGTCGAAATGAACAAAATGATGCCAGTTCTATATTTTCTGTATCCTATTATCAAAACTTCATTTAACCACTCTCCTAGAGGAGGGGTAGTCACACATAAATTACACCACCAACTAATGGAGGCCACCTAGGAAGACTTATACAGAGGAACTTTTAGAGATTTTCCATTATCCTTTATTCAGCAATATTCACAATACTCATCATAGTATTTAGTGAATGATTCTGAATCTGAAGCATCATTTCTTCCCTAATCATCACACTTCAAAGTTCAAGTAAGTTCTGTCATCTTCCAAGTCTCCTTTAAAAGCTGCCACATCTTTTGTGCGCCTTACAGAATAGACTCCAGCAACAAGTAACAGTCACTAAGAAAAGACCATCTTTCTCCTGTTCATTCTGAGCTTGGAAGGGATAGCTGAGGGCAACATTGTAGAGCAAACCTCAGCTGACACTCCAAAAACATTTATGTAGCGCTGCACGAGATATGAATAAAGATAAATAAATAAATATAAGGCCCATGCTCTCTGGAAGCTGAGAGTATATTAAGCCACTTGGGAAGATTCTGATAAGTTTATTCTCACTAAACTGTTATAGGCTGACAAGTGTTAATTCCATCAGGTGTAACTGCAACACATTCCTTAGCAACCCAATCTCTCCTTTCTTGGTTGGTATGTGGCAGGGGAAAGGCTGGGTTACTGCTTCTTTTTGTATGGAGATAGCTTCAGAGGAAATCTGTCAAAGAATTATCAAGTTGCCCAACAGAGCCTCCAGAGAACTGGCTGTCATCTTATTTCATTCTGGACCTTTTACAGAATGGGCTCCGCGAAACGTCCCTTCACAGATTCTCTGCCAACCAAGAGGGCAAGTGTGCAGAGCTGACCTTGGAGCTAGAAGTCTCAAGAGACTCATTTTCTCATTAAGGATATTATTCCCTTTAAAAGCACCATAATGTAGCTTGAAAAACTACTTTCCTTTAAGAGCTCGTTTTACAGCCTGATGTACTTTTCACGGTAATGGCCACAGAATTTAGGTTCAACCAGCAGTAATCCTAAAGGGCACCATATTAAGTGTTCAGAACTTTAGAAATTTTGGGCTGAAAATAAAGTGGCCTCCTGAGTGAATTTCACATTTCAGTCAGTGAATAGATGATATGTGTCCTGAAAAAAAGATTTTTCAGGGAAATAGTTTAGATGGTCTTTTTAAGGAGATATCTATATTTCTTTCTGTTTCTTTATCAGTATCTGTCGCTCTATCTATGGCTACATAGATATTTTGATATCTATGTGTCCTATAATGCCATATGTGTGTATATATGTAAATAATATCTTATATTCACTCTGATTATTTAACAGTAATAAATTAAAACCAGTGGCCAACCTAATTACACAAAAATTTATGTCTTTTAGTTGGATTATAATTGTAAAACAGTAAAAACAATTTTTTTAAAGAAAACTAGTGACCAGACTAGTTACATAAACTTTTCTAAATGATGACCTCTATCATTTAAGCAGGTCACTGAATACATTTGAGTTTAAAATATATGAGGTCAGTCATGTAGGTCAAGGCCTTGTCTAGTTAGCTCAAAATGAGGCTTCTTTTATCTATGAACATATAGATTTAAAAAATTCTTGTTAGCAGCGAATGACATCTTGTTTTCTTTTGCTCTAGTCCCAAGGTATAATTCATATAAGTTAAGTGGAAAAGAAAACAAGAAATGAGGTGTTCTATAACTTTGTGTAACTCATAACATCATAAAATTTTTTACATAATTGCTACTAGGTTATATCCAGTATGAGATATGTGACATCCACTTTCCAGTGGTTCAAATAGAGAACAGAATGTTGTAATGGAATATCTACACTGTCTGTCACCTCAGGTATAAAAGAGTGAGGTGGATCACTTCAGGAGCAGAAATCGAATGTGTTGGAGGAACTTGCTGGACTGTGAACCACTCTATCTTGAAGAGAACTGGGGTTGGGTGAGCAGTTGAGATGGGACTGGAAGCCATTTCTAGTTCTGTTTAGAGCCTTCACCACCATAGCATTAGAATCTAATGCACAACATGCTAACAACTATAGGTGATAAAACTGTATTTTACGGTAGCCCCCTATTATCCACAGTTTCAATTCTCATGGTTTCAGTGATCTATAGTTAACCATAGTCCAAAAATAATAAATAAAAAAATTCCAGAAATTCATAAGTTTCTAATTGAGTGTCATTCTAAGTAGCACAACTTCTCCCACTCTCCCGCTTTGTCCTGCCCAAGATGTGAATCATCCCTTTGTCCAGCATATCCAAACTGTATTGTTACCTACCTGTTAGTTACTAATATTTATCTTTATTATCAGAACAGTTATCAGAGAAAGAGAGAGACCACATTCACTTAACTTTTTATAGTATATTGTTAAAATTGCTCTATTGTATTACGTTATTGTTTTTAATCTTTTATTTGACTAATTTAGATATTAAACTTTGTCATAGGTATGTATGTATACAAAAAAAAACAGTATACATAGAGATTGGCACTATTCACAATTTCAGGCATACACTAAGGCTCCAAGAATAAGGGGGGACTACTGAATAGCTGAAATTTGCTAAGAGAATAGAACTTGAATGTTCTCACCTACACATACAAAAAATATAAGTATGTGGTGTGATGGGTGTGTTAATTAACTCAATAAGGAGAATTCTTTCACACTGATACATATATATTAACTCATTACATTGTACACTTTAAATATTTTAGAATTTTATATGTCAATTATACTTCAATAAAAATAATTTTAAAAGAAACCAATGTGGACTCTATCTGAATATTAAAATTTTCCAGAGGAGAAAATAAAAGGATTTTGTTAGAAAAACTTCTAACACCTGTCTCCTCAATCTCTAAAAGTTTTGATTACAGTCTTAAAAAAAAAGAAAATCAGAGCCCAACAAGAAGAGGAGGTCCCTGAACTTAACCAAGAGGTTCCATAGTGCTTTTACTTAGTAACTACATTAATAATAACAGACAACGTCTTTGGGGGAAGTTACTATGTGCTAAGTAAGCACTTGGCTAAACACTACACTCATGTGGTCCCAGATCTAAAACATACAGTTTTCCACAATTGTTTGGCAGCAACACCTGACTCAACTTGAACTCTTTTGATGGCAAAACTTGACTTGAACTGCTGTGCAGCCATTTCTAGTCTTTTGTATTAGACTGAGTGTGAATATTTATATATTTTCCTGCAAAAATGTTAATATGTTTGATTATACTGCCCAAACTGGGTCATGGAGCATTGTGTAATATAGTGTGTGTGTGTGTGTGTGTGTGTGTGTGTGTGTGTGTGTGTGTGTATTCTCTTTCTTTAAAAAATAAATATTTGTTAATTCTAGGGCATATCTAATCTCAAGGGTTTTAAACAAAGCTGTAGATTCTAAATTCTTCCAATAACCTTTGACTTAGTATTACATTATATGTATTTTGTGGTTGAAAAATCAAAGAACAGAGAGGTTAAATAGCTTTTTTAATTCCACACAGCTTGTGATGGTTGGAGTTACAACCTGAATTTAGGTAGTTTGTCACCAAGATCTATAATCTCTATTCATTATTTTGTATTGTTTCTTATATGGAAACATAATAGAGAAATAATAAAGTTTAGTAGTAGGTTAATGGAATATCTACATGTAGGCAATAAGAAAATACGTTATAAACAAGAAAAAACACTTTCTATTACATTTTTGACAACTAATCTAATGCATTGACTAAGAACTACAGGCACTAGAAAGCAATAAAAGGCTACTTTGTCAATGGTGGGGACCAGGAAACCCAAGATGTCAAAGAAGAAACAATCATCAGAGAGACAGCTCAGGAATCTTTGTGTGGGAAACCTATAGAAACCTGAAAGCAACCACTGAAAAGCAGAGACCACAGAAATTAGGAGATCCATAGTCCCACAGAGTCCAAAGATAGGTGGATCTCTTTTCTTTGGCCTGTGCTCCAGTAGGATTATAAGAGTCTCAAGCAATTTGCTACTGGAAGCCTTTCTTCTAATGTTTGTCTGACAGGTGAATAGATTTGGGGTAAGGAGCACTGCTGATGTGAAATGTTCCTCATTTCTTATATACAAATGTCACAGCCTGGGAAGGCTAGAGCATAAGTTACTGGGAAAAAAAGAAGAGAGAGAGAGAGAGAGAGAGAGAGAGAGAGCAAGCTTACATGATACTAATTATTTATCTTAATAACAACTTGTTGAAAAAATGTTTTCTAAGTGTTTTTAATATTTAGAAATATAATTAAAATAATAATAATAATAATAAAAGAAGTAAAGAGTAGAAAGTGATGTTTTCAACAACAAAAGAATGCAAAGGGCCCTCTGTAATATCATTGGCTACTACATTAAGGGCTACAAGCATATGCTGAGATCAAGCAAGAGGGAAGTTGAAAAAACAGTTGCTAATGGCCATAAGAGAAATGGGTTTTCCAGAAAATTTTGTTATTTCATAGTTCTGGATCTAGAAGGGGCCAAGGTGAAATAACTACAAGAAAGAAAAGGATAATTGAGTTTGCTAGTCTCTGAGCTAAATGCTGGCCAAGTTGAATGGATTGCTTAATGCACAATCTGGAATGGTGTCCAATTTATCCTGGGACTCTCAGCCTGTGTCTATGAAATTAGGAAGGTGAGTTCTTAAAACTAAAGAAAAATGGTTATTAAGGACATAATAATTCATTTTCTAGCATGTTTTTATTAAGCAATGATATTAGAATATAATCCATAAAGTATCCTGAGGACAATGACATATTGTAGCCTCATTGATCCACAGACATGTAAAGCTATTTTGTCTAGAGATCAAAAGGTAATGTTTTAAAAGCTTGCTTAACCTTGAGATAATGTTGGAGATAATTTATATGTGGACTTTGGGTGATTTGCCATCAGAGACTACAAAATAACTTCAAAAAGGTTTAAACTCTCCTCCCCTTTACTCCCATAAAATGGCCCTTTCTCCTAAGAACTCTGATATGTTTCTAACAAGTTAGCAAGGCTAATAAATCAGCTCAATGGACTTTGTAAATCACTATAAAATGAAGCATACTTGCAAATCAGAATGCCAATTATTTTATCTAAAATTTCTTTCAGAGAAATTGTATTATAAACTATCAAAATCCAACTTAGAACTGATTATGATACAATAATACATTCAAACAACTATTGTTAGTAGCCAGAAAATATTATTGAACGGTCAAAAAATATACATTGTTTGATATCCTACCACATGTGTCAGAAGTTGTGACAAGACAAACATGATATGGTTTCAGTGCTTTCAGATAAACTCTGAGGATTTATTTTGTATCATATACCCCTTGAATTATGTTGCAAGAAGAAACTGGATGTCTTTTTGCTATTGGACAGAATGCAAAGAATAGAGGAAAAAATATAGAATGAGACTTGTTTTATAAAAAGTACTTCGGCGGGGTTATCAAATTTAACTCTGATGTCTTCAAACTATAGTAATAGTCTCTTCTTTTTGTCTGCTCGGCATGTATTTTCTCTTTTTCTGGCCACTACAACTCTATTTTTTGTTGCAAAGTAATTCAGATAAATCCGGCTTCAATCTATTCTGCTCTGAGGGAGGGGAAGTAAGATTATACCCAGTCAAACAGATTTACAATGAGAAGCTCAAGAACAGGCATGTGACCTTTTCTGAGCCAGGGAGTTAAGCCCAAGACTGAGAAATCATTGGAAAGAGAAGCTAAATTGGGAAGCCAAGAGCTACCAAGGGACTCTGTATGGTGAAACCTTGTTTGAGAATGAAGCCAACACAGAGAATGAAAGAGCTAAGGGATGGATAGAAGTGGTTGTTGGGAAGAACAATGAGGAATGGGAGAGTGACTGAGGAAGCACTGATGATACTCTTTGGAGCTATAGCTCTTCCTAAAGTTGGCTTTCTTATTTCTGGATTTTTCTGTTATACAAACTAATAATACCCCTTTTGTATGATGATGATGATGATGATGATGATGATGATGATGATCTTAAGCAAGTTTATTATTGGGATTCTGTCACCTAAATTTTAAAGATTCATATTTACAGAAATTTATATTTGCAAGTAGGGAAAAGTATAAACTTTTGAATTGACTGAGTCAGAGGGGCATATGAGAAAGCTAAAATTGTTTACCTTAGGGACATTATTGACATTGTCTAGTATGCATTAATAAAGTAACTGATTAAATTATCTCTTGCTACATTTCAAGAGTCTGGTGATGTGCCCATGATAGCTAAAATTTTAGGTTACTAAGTATAAATGTGTCAGGAAGACAGCTAAATCTTTTATCTTATGTCCTTAAAGAAAGATAAAGCACATGGCCAAATGTGGCACACTGAAAGCAGAAATAAAAAAAAATACTGTTTTTTTTTCATTTTTTAAAAATTAATTATTTGTTTGCTGTTATGAAGCTGCAGTAATCAAGATGGGGAAGTATTGGTATAATGAAATACAAATATATTAATGGAACTTAAAAATTCAAAAATAGAGTGATTTTATATGAGGGACATTCATTCAATTCAATAGGGGAATAAAAATTCTTATCAAGTGGTCTGGAAAAATGAGATAAAAGTATAAAAAATATTAACTTTAAGAACTATCTCATGACAGTAAAAAAATTAATATGAGATGATTGTAGACCTAAAACATTAAACTAAAATTATAACATTTCTAGAATTAAACATAGACAAACATTTCAGAGAGGCTTAGAGAGATATAACTTTCTGAAGAAAGACTAAAAAAGCACAATAAAAAAAAGTACGATACATTGGGCTTTATCTAAATTAAAAACTGCTTATCAAAAGAATACATGAGAAAATTAAAAGACTGGAACAGTATTTGTAATACATATACCTAACAAAAGACTTGAATCTAAATTACAACTTAATAAAAGAAAAACAACAAAATTTAAAATGAGTAAAATATTGAAAGGCCCTACACAAAAGAACAAATTCAAGTGGCTAAAAAGCACACAATGAGATACCACATCACATTAATTAGAAACAAATTGAAGGAATTAATACCAAATGTTGGCAAAAATTCACAGCAACTGGGACTTACACATTGCTAGCCAGAGGGTAAAGTAGTAGAATTCAAATGTTCCTCTAGAGAAATACAGAAAAATAATTATTTGTGGTATTGTCATATATATGAATACTATTTAATAATTGTCACATCATCATTACCGTCTACCAGTACATACAACAAAATGAAAGAATCTCAAAAATATTATGTTGAGAAGAAAAAATAGACACAAAAGATTACCCACAGTATATTTTCATTTCCACCAAGTTTCTATAAATTGTCATTATAAAGTATACCCATTATATCACTTAGCTTAGCCTTAACCTTATCACTAATAATATCACTTACATTTCAGGCACAATTATATTTAAATACTTATTTCTGCCTTCTCAAATTAAAATCTCCTAATTTTAGTTACTCTAGCAGCTGTCTTACCCTATATAGAATAAAGAAGAAAAAGAAATAGAAAACTGATATACTTTATTTGACTAGGAGTTCATAAGATGGATGGCCATGAGGAGCCTTCCCTCTTCACTGAATAGACATGGTTTTTTTCAGGGGCAGCAGTAAATACACTTTTACTGTTTCTGACCTAGATAAATTAGCAAGAGAGGAAGACTTTGAAAGTATAACATATGGTGGTAAAATCAGAACAGTAGTTACCTATGTCTGGTAGGGATTACCTTGAAAAGAACTAAAGGTAACTTTCTGGGGTGATGGACATGTTTCTGAACTTGACTGAGATATTAGATACATGTTATACATTTTCAAAATTCACAGACTTATATGCCTTAAATCTTTGCATTTTCTTATGTCTAAATTTTCTTTTAGTGAAATATGAAAATTGATGTGCTTAACAATATTTTTTAAATGTGGAGAAATCTAAAAGAGCTTAAGACCATGGCTTGCTGTTTGTGGCCAGTAATGCCTGAAAATCAAATAATTGAGTTTTAGAGGATTGGAAAAGCTGAATTCTCTATGAAACAATAGAGTTTGTTTTGGTAAGAAGCAGAATTTAAGATTGAAAGCAAAAAAAAAAAAAAACAGAGCTGGAGTCCTTCTTCCTCTGTTTACTTGTTGCTAGAGAAGAGAGTGGAGCATCACATTCACATTTCTGATGGAAAGGGACAGTCTACTTAAAATTTATACTCAACCAACTAGCCCAAAAGTGAATGGGTAGAATAAAAACATTTTCTGATATGGAAAAACTCAAAGAATTTAATTCTGAAGAGGACTTTCTTAGGAAGCTGTTGAAAGATATGCTTTAAGCAAACAAGGAAGTAGATGAGATTAGCAGGCATGTCACTGAGGAACAGGGGATCCCACATAGGCTCAAGGGAATTCTCAGATTAATCATTGCATATCAGGTGCAGAAGGTGTTTAATCCTAAACAGGATGGAGGAGTTTGGGAAAGGATTCTTCAAATGTAAAACTGTGTATGTGAGTGAATGAGTGAGCGAGCGAGCGAGTGAGCGTGCGTGCGTGCGTGTGTGCGTGTGTGTGTGTGTTCACAAGACATCACCAGATAGCACATTACTCAATTTAGGCAACTATGCAGGTTGGAGGTCACCACAGGCTCCCAAAGATAATCTGTATTATGATTTCCAGAAGAGACAGACTGTAAATACCTCCCAGACAAGAGATATTAGTGGCTGAATTACAAAAGAACCGGTGACATAAGACCTTTGCCACATTTGCCCTAAGCACTTCATCCCTTTCATCTCCTAATCCCCTGTAGGAGCCAGGAAGTATAAGGCAGGAGTGGAAGGGTGGGAGGTGGGGGTGAAGGGTGGGGTAGGGTATTTGAGGGGGAGGGGGGCAGGAAGAGAGTTGAAGGAAGAGTGAAAGAACAAACCCTATAATCTCTTCTCCATTGCAAGACTCTGAGCTTAGTTAGCCAAAGGCAGCCTGATCTTGGGGTGGTGGTGGAGGGGAGCGGGCGGGATTTGAATTAGAGATGACACTGACAGTGTGGACATAATACCTGAAAGTAGTCACAGTTCATTTTCCCTTATATATGAATTATAAGGGAAATTATGGGGTATGAAATCTGACAGAGCAGGTTTAAACACAATGATGGGACAAAAGGGAAAAATTGCTTTTTTTCACCTGTTTTTACCCCAGTGAGTTCAGATTGTTCAATAATTTACTCACAGTACCTGCTGTTAAGATTATTAAAGATTTGGTTTCAGTTCTTCTGTTACCACCTCCCATATTCTATTCCCACTCACCAAATGGAGTTATACCACAGTATCTGATTTTGTGTATTTAATATTTACATTATTGTGACTATGTACATACTGTTCTATTTGGGATTAACATAGACTACTATGATCACTTCTTCGTGATATGAAACTTTGCATTTTCCCCAAGTTACATTTTGTCTTAGCTTTCAAGACAATTGAGAAATCAACAACTGTGTTTTTAGCACAATAAAAAAGTATGTCTATATTTGCTAAAATTCTAGGTATGCATTAAGTTACTTGTGTTTATTTGAATTGTTAGATTTTTTTTTAATTAAGGTGAGCTTTTTTTTGAGGATATTGTTGTTTAATCCTAGCATCTTGATCATTCTTTGCTTAAGCTTAACTTATAGACATTTCTGTTGGTTTATTGAGTGAAATAGAGTGAGTTTTCTTATATACCCTATACTTGTGTTCAACCAGCTTTGCATCTATCTATATTCTGTTGCCACAAGAACAGATAGGTGGGAGATAGCTAGCTAGCTAGCTATTCATATATAGTGACAAATATATAAATATTTCTTATATATGTAATATGACTCATATAAAATTAAGAAAATCAATTACTACATAGGATTATTAGAAAGATTTATGA
This sequence comes from Macroglossus sobrinus, assembly GCA_004027375.1. Classification (NCBI taxonomy): domain Eukaryota; kingdom Metazoa; phylum Chordata; class Mammalia; order Chiroptera; family Pteropodidae; genus Macroglossus; species Macroglossus sobrinus. The sequence continues at coordinate 71,118 of PVKZ01001603.1, forward strand.
AAATAATTTATATAAAGAATAGTGTCTGTCAAATAAGTGCTAAATAAATATTGTTCATTATATTCAGAAAATAATATGCAAAATTTAAAATATATACATATAATTTTTTCTCCCCCAACAGCATAGTAAGAAATGTGAATATATTTTAATTATTTAAAAGGTGGAGAGCACAATACTGAAGTTTGAAGCATCTATTTTTTAGTCCTGGCTTTTGCACCCAGTTAACTTTGAGACTTTGAGACTTTCCTACCTCTATGGGCCACAATTTTCTCATCTATAAAATCAAAGTTCTGATAAACATTTTCTCTTTAAAGTCTACTTTAATCTTAAACTTTCATCAGTTTCTTATTTTGGTAGCCTCTCAACTAGAGAAGATATGTAAAAGTGAAAAAACTAAAAGGGAAATTTAGAGACAAAGAGTAAGTTAAGGAAATACATTTTCTATAGCCAATAATGAAATACACATGGACAGAGAAGTTAAACAATAGTTCTAAGTTGTTACATTTAACAAGTATTCATTGAACACTTGCTATGAGGAAGGCTTTTTATGAAGTACTAGACTCAGGGCTAGAACATAAAGGAATTCCTGCATATTTGGAGACCAAATATCACAAATAAGATTCTGTATTCAAAATAACATACGTTTAAGGCTGTAGCGACAGCACCTTATATGTATAGCTATGGCACTTTCTTTGACTAGCTCTAGCCCATTTGACTTAGCTAAAGGACTTAAATGCCAAATTCTAGAATGTGTTTTCTCCCTTGTGACATTTGAATCCAAACTCATCTGTCAATGGCTACTCAACAGAAGCTGAAAAACCCCTTCTGGAACACTGCCAGCTCCTGCTTCTGGGTGGATTTCTATCAGATGTCCTCCCATTGGGAATTCCCCTTCTTTATTTCAGCTGTGATCCACTTCATGCCTCTGTGGTAAATTATGCAGCCTGGTAGATGGAGCACATCTGCATTAGGATTGTCACCTCTTCCCCGCCCCCATGAAAACACAAAGTATCTCATTGCAGCTTGCATACTGTTTTAAAGCCGCTTGCAAAGAGCCTGGAAATTTGATAGATTTAATACAGTGAGATTCTGATCATAGAACCACAGGACTGACATTAAAAGCATTCAAACAGAGATGTAAGCTGTAACCATTAAAATACTTCACAGTTGACCATGCAAAGAATTTACCTGGGATAAAAGAGAGTGTTTAAGTTGAGTCAGAAACATTCAGGAGTAAGCCTCATTGCCCCCTTTGGAATTATACTACACCTGCAATCAGGATTCTGATTAGGACTGACTTCAAATTTTAATTTTTAGAGAGGTCTCATTAACATCACCAACTGTGGGCAGAAAGTAAAATAACCTATGTTTATTTCATATGGCAAATAATTTCATCTGGTAAATGCTGTATTCTGGCACAGCTTTACAATCAGTACAAAGCTAAATAAAAATGAATATTATTTTGCAAACTTCCCTACAATTTAAAAAAATAAAAGAAAGATACCTTGGGACTTATTTTCAAGACACGGATTCTTATAATTCTGTATTCTTTTATCAGCATTCTTGCCCAAGGGGAAATCTGTATAACAGGCATCATATGTCTTTAATAATGAAGCAAACTACTATAGCTCAAATCTTTTGAGCAGCTTAGAAACCCAATTGTGTGGAGGAAATGCCAGAAGAGTTTGTTTTACTAGAGAACTATAAATTCAGCAACATTCAAGGGTTAGGCTCATTTCAATTGAAGGCAGAAAGGCAAAACTGTTGAAAACATTTTAAAGGATAACGTATGTGGAGTGAATCTGAAGGAAATTTCCCACAAAGCAAATACCTTCCTTATAAACCAGAGTGCTGGAATCCTCCCCTTTTTTTCGTTTAGCGGCTCAAACTCCACAGGAGTAATTAAAAACAATCAAAGTTTCGTCCTTCTTGAGAAAGAAAAAATAAAAGATATTCATTTTAAAAGCTTCTGGTAAAATTTCTCAAAGTGAAATCTTCTCTCTATGATTCATTTTAGAAATCTGCATTTCAGATTGAAAACTGGAAAACTGAAGTTAGCAAATGAGATATTAAAGATTTTGCTTCTAATGACACTTTGTTACACCAGACAGCACATTATATGCCTTAGCTAACAGAAGAACAATGGCTAAGGGCTGCTGTTAAACAAAATAGATACATTAAAAGGTAACTATAAAAATAATTGTATATAAAGAAGCAAGTAAACATTGTAGGCATTATTTCTATAGTGGTTTTCGTGATGTTGTCTTAATTCTATCTAATGAGACTTAAACTCAATCCAAAGATGTAAATTCAATATACTGCAGATTTAAAGAATATTTAGTCAGTAGTTCCTTTTTTGTTTCCAAAACATCCATTCATCAGGAAAAAAAAAGTGTAATTTTAGTGAAAGAAAGGAACACATTTACTTAGATGTTTTCACATGTTTCCATGAACAGTGAAAACAATGTAGTAATAACAGACCAGTTCTGTCCTTAGCAGGGAACAACTAAGGAATCCCATTGAAATTTCATGTGCATTAGGTAAATTGAAGTATCATACGACATCTTGACTAATGTGCTTTCTGACTCATCTCAGTCAGAAATTTACATGTCACGTGGCAACAAATCTACTTCAGGGCAAAACCTAAATTAATCCAATCTAAATATTGCTCAAAACAATTCCTTTAATTTTAAAAGATTTAACAGTAAAACATTTTTTTTTTACATACAAGTGATCTCTTTATTTTGTCATTAACAAATCATAAAATCATTTTTTTCCTGACTATCTGTTGCAAAGTATTTGGACAGACCAAATGAAATAAATCACTGACCTTGTTTCAGAACTTTGCATATTAGACAAATTCCTCACTGAAAACTCTTGACTCCTTTTTTAGTCACAGTTCTAAGAAGCGTATCTATTTGACTTTCTAATCTAGAACAGGTTAAAAGAAAAAAATTAGAAGGAGCATGACCATATTGGCAGGCTATCAAAGGAAATGACAGCTGACAGCCTGACAGAGAGGAGCAAGTAAGAGGAACCATAAAATACACAAAATAATGATGAAAAGTAAATACAACAAACTGACCCAAGAATTTAAAAGGCCTACCATCTTGAGGCAAATATGTCCTCAAATAATTACTTTATAATACACTGTACAATTGATATGCACAATAATGACCCCGAGTCATAGAGAAAACATTAAATTATGCACCCTGCCCCAGGAAAGCTGGAAGTATTTAACACATCATAAAAATATTTTCATAAAATACTTAGCTTATTAAAAAAATAAAATATGAATATTCTGGGTAGACCCCTTTGTGGAATATCTCACTCCCAATTATGTCAGGACTCTGAGGCCTAATTATAGTAATACCAGAACAAAAGTATGAAATATGACCTCCAGATGCTGAATGGTAGGCAACTCAGCTAATAAAAGGTAAAATAAATAACTTATTTGTAACTTTAAAAGTATTCTACTGCTGTATAGTCTTCATGATTTGTGGGCACCAAGCCAAGCTGAATCCAAGGTTTGGCTGGTCGAAGGTCAGGCTGTAATCCAAGCCCATGGCTAGAAATAGGACCCTGGATTTAAAATGTTATATTAGTGTAGTAGGGTGCCTGCACCTAAAATATGTAAACATACTTCAGCTTATTGTATCATACATGTGTAGCTGAATGCCACTACTCTACTCTGATATGTGTGGAACCATGCAGCCCCCTGGAAAGCAGAAGGGGAGCACAAGAAAGGGAGCAGGAGGAGTGTGCACAATACCACACTCCCCTTTAATAGAACTGTGCTCCTCACAATAAAGTTGGTGCCTGCCTTTTCATTCTCATGTTAGCCTTTTGTGCATCTTCCAACTGGGCCTCTCACCATCAAACCTTCTCTTCTTGATCAGCTCAGCCTGACACTTGGCATAGTCTGTGGGACAAGCTTACCACTGACATAATTATAATGTTCAATGTCTCCAAAATATCTCTTTGACTGGATATTTCAAAATTTATTTTCCATTTCTTTTCATTGTTCTTAATGATAATCATAATTAAAATTATATGTCTCAAGGTGTTTTGTTTTATAAGTAACAGAAGAAAAGACCATAAATAAGTTAAATCTGAAGGACATGTATTCACTTAGCTAGCTGGAAGTCAAAGGTAGGACAAACTTCAGTTCTCTTCATGCAACTTTGCAGGTTTTATCTCTCTGTGATTTCTCAACTATGCCCTTCGAAGAGCATTGACTTAGTTAGTCCCAGGATCAGCTTTCTTCCTGGTTGTAAAATGCCTCTAGCAGCACCAGGCTTCACAGGTCCAGAAATCAAGATGTACGGCAGAGAAGAGAACGTTTTTTATATTCTCTTATAAAAACTCAGAAGACCTCTTTTCTATTACATCCAGGAAAATTCTTTCCAATTTCATTCTCATAAATTATGTTCATTCTGGCACCTGAGCCCTATGGCCAGCAGAAGGGCATTCGCTGATTGACTTAGGTCTGGGTCATTTAACTAATCACTGTGGGATTTTCATAAGATCATTGAGCCCAATGCTGGAGGCTGTGTGATGGATCACCTTGACTGTGGAGGAGTCAACACCTACAGGAAAACTGGGTTATTTTGAGTATGAGGAAAAACTAGAATGCTTAGTGGTAACAAACATTGACTATTACACTAAAATAGACATTGTATGTATAAAATTTTCTCTTTCTTTTGGATTCTTTTAAATAATTATATAAAAGTATTATATTAAATTATTATATAAAAACATTTTAATATAATAATTTAAATTTTTTTGGTCACAATGACAAGAACCCCTTTACATTTGTTTAAGTAAATGAGGAAACATTGTGGAAGATGTAAAGTACATGTATTGTCTTATGTTTCTAGGACCATATGCTTCTCCCTTCCTGAGGTAAGTGCTTTGAAGGAGCGGGCTTAAATGTTGTTTACATGGCTGTACTTTTCTAACAACATTGACTGGTTACAGGATGACCGTCTGATTCAAGCTCAGCGTACCATAGTTCCCTGTAGAATGAGCTGGACTTTAATTCAGGGGATAGACACAGATGGTTCAAACCAGATTATGTTACTTTCCAAAAAGTTTTATAACTAGAAATTATAGGAGTTTGGGGAGGGTATTTGAAAGCTAATTTCATTTCATCTTGAAAAACTTTCCCGGAGCTACTAGTGACCATTTTAGCCTTGTAGAGAAAGCAAGTTTCAGAGAAGCCAGAACATAAAGAACAGGAATAAAAAGGTGGAACAAAAGAGCCCTAAAAGCACTGACAATGATTCTCTCCTTGACCAAACACCACACAGGTGCCCTGAAAATTTTCAACAAGGTCTTCATTTATACTTCCATGTTCATCTTAGCATTGTCCAATTTTAGCAAGAATCCTGCTAAGTTGGTTTAGCTAGAATCCCCCTTCTCTGTCTGATCAACATAAATACCTCACCAGGTTGCTCATCTTTAAACGTGTTCAATCTCCTTGGCCTGCCTTCAGAAAGACTCCTGTTAGGGTGGTTTAGCCAGAATCTCCTGATACTTTCTTGGTAATATTCTAAATACTGACCCATAGCCTGCTCCTTGCTTATAAATTCCCATTTGCCCATATTGTATTTGGATTTGAGCCCAATCTCTCTCCCACTGCAAAACACTATTGCAGTGGTCTCTATTTGTAATGCAATAGCATTCCTTAAATAAAGTCTTCTTTATCGTCTTTAACAAGTGTCTTTGGATAATTTTTTTAAATAACTTCCAAGCACCCAATTCTAGTTTTGTTCAGCGACATCCCAGCCCTTCCCATTTATGAGAGGCAGTTTTCAGAAATTTTGTCCCCAGTTGCTTCTATAGGTATCTGCCACTTACTGTCAACTTGCTCTCCCCAATGCTGTATTGTTTTATAACATACTCACCATAAATCAGTATGTATTTGTTACTTAAAAGGTCATATAATGAAAAATTCTGAAATACATGTAGTATCACAGAAAATTAGCAGAAATAGAACATATCTGTTATAGTAGAAGTAATACAGTCTTCAGGGTCAAGCAACCTGAATTCAAAAATCTACACCTCCTAGTTACTAGTCATATTAGTACCAGAGCTTTAGTTACTTCAGTTACAAAATTGACATATTAATAGATATTTTAATGTTTGTCCAGTACTCAGTTAAATACCCAGTATTTAATACATATCTTGTCCTTTAATCATGAAAAGTAAAGATCTGTTCAATTCTTAATTTAACCACTAATTACTTGATCTAGAGAACTCACAGTACCCACATCTCTGTACATCGTTATCTTAATTCTTAGAACTAATAAATTTTAAAAAATCTCTTTAAACTCTAATTTAGATAATCAGTTTAATAGTATTATATCAACCAAATTTATATCTATGTAAAAAGAAGAGTCCTTATTTTAAAAATTATAACTTGGAGAACAAATAAATAATACACATCTCCATGGAATTTCTAACTTCTTGATTCTATTTAATTGCTCTGAACCATTCATGAGGCTGACTTTATTTGGCTAGTGTCATTAAGCCAAATCCAAGGTAATGGAACTGCATGAGGCTTTGATATTTCTGAAAAAGCTGTCTCCAATCTTTGTATTCTCTGTTTCCTTTGGTAATACTTTGTTGCAATAAATTTATATTTTTAGAGATTTAAGGGTACATTTAGAAAAAAAAATCTACCCGTGTGAAATCACTGGCTTTGTGAAGTTCCTTATTATATACTTAAAACAGACAACCATTTAAATGTCATGTATTAATGAACTAATATAGTAAAATAATTGAATCTGCAAGATTTATAAGCATTCCTGTATCAATAGCTATTTCTTTATAGATTTTTTCCAACTTAATTTTCAAACTAGACTGGAAATTTATGACTATATATTCTTAAAGTTTGAATTATTTTTAAGAATTTAATTAATTATTTCAGCAAGTTTGCTTTAATTTAAATAGAATACCTTATTGCTTAGCCTTACATTTTAAATTTACATATATATTTACTTCAGGAAAGTGCCTTAGTTATTTAAAGCTTTCCTTAACATACGCAGATATAAAACAATAGTTTTTTAAAAATCAAAATATTTTTACATCAGATGAGACAAAAAAATAAATAAAAGTGGAAACACTGCTGTTTTTTTTTATTTTCTTACATGCATTTGTCAGCTAAAGGTTACTTTTCAGGTCAAGAAAACTCTTATGCTAACCCTTCTGATGAAAGAATCAAAGAACCATGTTGAGACTGTTTTTTTTTTTAAGAAAAGGAATATTGTAATACTCAGAATGGTAGAGATGTTTATAAACATGATGTTACATTGGATTTAAAGTTTATTATTTTATATTTTGGTTTGATATATACATGTATAATCCACAATTATATATGTGCATATGACTTAATACCCTTATTTTTTTATTTATCTAAAATTTTGCTAACCAAGGCTTTTTAAAATCCAAATTCCTTTGTAATGCTTGCAGTACAACATACAATCTGGAAGACCTCTAGACATTTTTATTCTAGAGGAAAAAAGCATCAGATATCATAAAGCTCGAGATACATAGGAACAAATCAGGGAAGTAAAAGGTGTTAGAAGAAATTGGAGGGGGCAGAGTGTGAGGCTTGATGTATAGTAAAATAAACAATTCAATTCTTCTTTCATTTACCTGTATTATTTTCCGAAAAAGAATACATATACACATGAACACATACACAGAACACCTACCAATGTGCACACATACACAGAGCTCACTATAATTAGAGAAACAGCCATTTGCAGTTAACTGTTTTTTTCCCCCAGACAGTTGGCAGAGGTTCTAAAAGTAGAAAATATTTGTTTTTATTTGCTTCTCAAATTATATACTTGTATTTAAAGAATCTACTGAGATTAAAGATCATGAGTATTCTTATATTGTATCTCAAATAGGTAAAAGGAGGCGGTAGATTATGGCATGAATTCAAGATTGGAGTTTTGCTTTGTGGTACCATGAGAGGTTTGTAAAGGAGGTAAAGATATGAGTATGTATTAAGTATTTCTGGTAACGGCAAAAGTGACTGGTAGCCATTAAGAAATTACTGGCATCAGGAGTGTAGGTGTGAGAGAGTTTGAAAGAATAACTGTGGTTATACAAAGGTATGTTAAATTTCAGAATTTTAGAGGAGTCACAGCAGCTCCTCATGTCAGATCCCGGAGCATAAATAAAGCAATGACTAAGATATTCATGCTTTAAAATTTTTTGAGAATAATGTGATTGGAGAATGACAACTATGAGGAGGGGTAGAGTGTGGCATGAAACACATACACACAAAAAGTTTTTGCACAAGGGTAGAAGAATAAATATTAGAAAATTGCAATGCTTTATGTCATAATGAGAAAGATACAATCCCTGTTTAGCAGTCATGAAAGGTATTCTGTGAAATATAATAATGGGTTTGCATTCCCTGGGCTGAGAGCAGTGTCAGGTGAGGCCACTTTCCAGTTGTTTGCTAGCTTCGTACATACTGGCTTGACATTGGTACATTACCTTTTAATGAATAAAATCATTGAATAGTCAAGGTGGCAGAGCTAAGTAAATACACTGAACATTTTATTACTCATTATAGATATTTGGTCATTTCCAAGGTTGGCATGTTGCTAACTGTTTTCACTTTCATTGTCTTCTGCTAAGCCTTAATACTCAATTGCTTCTTTCTTAAAATGTCTCTTACAATTATATACTTCTCTTTATTTTCTTTTTCTCAGCAGTAGTTCAGAGTTGGAAATCTGTAACTATTTTCTCCAACTCTCACCTATCTCCCTTTAAAGCTTCTACCTGACTAATCTTTGCAGAATGATGTAATTATCTAATTCCACTTTTCAAGAACACACACAGCATGGGTACACTATTTAGTTGTATTAAGTCCTTTGTAAATCACATCTTTAGCCTTGTTTCCCACCAAGTCCCACCAAGCATGGTCTATTCTACTCTGGTTGATTCCTTTCTGTCCTCTGACATACACTGCTCATGCTCACGTTTGTGTCTTTACTAATGCTTTTCATCTGTTAATAACTGATCTTAATTTACCCATCACCAAATCTAAATTCTGCCCTTCTATGTGGCCAAATTATAATCATTTCCAAAAACACTATCATTTAAAAATTATGTGGCCTATTTTGACTTCTCCTTTCTCTCTCAATTTTATACATATAATAATTCTCTTCTCTTGTCTCTCCAAATAGCTTTTAAGCTATTTGAAGAAAAGTATCATATACTTCTTGTCCACTACCACAATGCTCAAGAACATGATATGGCTGATCTATAGAGAATCACACAGAGGTATTACTGTGGTCTCAGTATGGTATTGGAAACACAATACATTTCTTCAATGATTGCCTTGACAGTTTTTTAAAAAATCATCAAATGTTGACTACTTAGCATGAAATTTTTTATGTTGCTCAGTTCTTTCCCATTATCAAAATTTTGCTGAAGTACTTCTGAAAGTACTGCTAAAATCTGCTCATAATAAAGTCATCACTAAAGTTATCAAGGCCAAAGCACAAATGGACTTTGATTATAGGTGGATGTTAACTTTGTAAGAGCAAGCTTTGACTATGCAATTCCTAAGTCTCCATTAAAAGGCACCCCAATGACCTCAACCTGAAGCCCCAAGAGAGTCAACTTAATTTATACTTCATAACCTAGGAAGGCCAGACGCTAGTCTACTCAGCTCTGTGGCAGAAAGATATTCAAAAGCATCTGAAGGTCAGTCATGAGGAAAAACTCAAGTTTAATAAAAGAACTAAAAAAATGAATAATTTAAAGTGATGCATAACACACCATTTCGTTGCAGTTAATTCTATTTTCCACCTCTTTACTGTAAGAGAGTCCAAACATAAGAAATTCTAATTCTTTTCATACCCTGGAGAACATTTTTATGAAGAATTAAGTGTGAAAGTGACTTAGGTTCAAACATAATGAAATTATTCCTATGTCTCAAGTTTATATTGTAGAAAATCCAGACAAAGTCAGTTTCTCCAGTCAGGAAGGAAAGATAGACCACGATGTGTTTCAGGATAGAATACAACCCTGCATAAATGTTACATGGATTTTGTCCTGGTTGTTGCTACTGTTTTTTTTTTTTTTTTCCCATTGTCTTTGAGAAGTTAAAGTTATCTGAGTTATTCGTCTTTCCTCACTTGCAAAATGAAATAGCTGAATCTGATCAGCCCTCCTAGTCTGATCCACTGCATAATGAAAATTAAATTATCACTCAGTATATTGGAGTCAGTGAACTGCATTGCTTGAACCTTTTGTAGGCAAAATATCAAGGGACTAAATGATACATTTAGATGAAAATTCTTCTACAGGAAAAACTATTTGTTCACTTGGCAATTAATCAAGCACATTCTCTGTCACTGCTTTACAGTGCGTTTTGAGTTGAAAAAAGAAAACCATAGTAAGAAAGGAATTAAGCTTCAAGCTTTTTTAGTAATATGTTTAGGGAGACAAAACACACATACATGAAATGTTCATAGCAATAAAGTACAATACTTAAAAAAAGATAAGTTGCTAGGAAATGTTAAACGCTATGAGTTCCCAGGAAGGAAACATCAGCAGGTCAAAAAATCAAATTTATTTCAGCTGTTGTACTGAAAACCAATATATATCCATGTGCCAGATGCTTTTTTTACATTTATCTCCTTTAAGGAAATTCGAAGTGGATTTCGAGCTGGACGACTTTTGGTACAAAAGGAGGAATGGAAATTAGAAGTCTGAAGGTGTGACTACAGAAGCATGAACAGGTCTGCAGGAGCAAAAAGAAGTTTGGAAATCAGTGGGGTGTGGAAGATAATCTGGGGGTGTACAAAGAAATTTAAATACTCTCGATCTCTTAAATGCACCCAAATTATTGTCTTCCTGAGACCCCTGCAGCTTTGCTGTTTAAAGGCAACTTTTTCAAGAGCTTCCTAGAGTGAGTGCCCCTTTCTTGTGGTCTGATTCAGCACATAACTAGCAATTAGCACATCAAAAATACTTTCTGACCAGACTTTTTACTAGTTGTGAACTGCTGTGCATCCCAGTGGTAAATTCAGGATAGGTTTACAGCTTGCACTTAAACAAATATATTGTATATATATATTTACATAGAGACTTGTTAGCCATATCTTGTTTATGACAATAGTGTCTTGGTCAGCTGCCTCAGCATTCATATATGTGTTTTCTTCTCCCACTGCCCCTTTCAGTGTGCTAAAACAAATGTCTTCATTCCTAGGCCAATGATTATATTCTGGGACCAGGGTAGTTAAATTAAAAAAAAAAAAAAAACTCTTATAACAACTCCAGCAGTTATACAACATATACCTTTACCAAATGGAAATAATTATGTGGAAAGAAAGGTACTTATAACTTGTACCTTCTAGCTCATTCATCAAAAGACAAAGCTATTAGGTTTTATTTATTTTTATTTTTTAAAGGCAAAATCTGCTCCTTTACACAATGATATTTTTTTTAGTTTTTTTAAGCTCTGAAAAAATTTGATAGGAAAGAAATAAAAACAAACTTATACTTAATAATGTCAGAAATGAATCCAAGGAAAAAGCAGAAGTTCCAACAATCTGAAATAATTCTCTGAAAAGGCGATAAACACATGCAGGGCTTGAAGAGGCACCCTAGAGTTGTGTGAATATAATTATGTATTTCAACTTGAAGATAAAGTATTTGACATCAGTGAACATTCACTGAACATCTGTAAAAACACATTATTTTTAAACAAAAAATTGCTTGCCACTCCTTAATAAATTTGACCTTTGCTATCACCCTGTCCTACAGTCACTATATATATTCTCAATTCTTTCAACCTGGTTTTACTCTTTTCACTAAAAGAAACACTAACACTAAATATCACTGTCCTGCTTAATGCCTCGCTACATCACTATTCCTCTAGAAACACTACAACTCTTTTCTTCCAACCAAACTTACAGGTAGTTAACTGAAATAGAAAAAAAAACTAATAAAAATTCAGTTTGTCCATGGGTCAAAATTACTGTGATTGGACCTAACAGATGAAGGTAAACAACTACTCGACATTTTTTTTAGATATTTTACCAACTTTTATAATCAATATTATAACCATTCTTAGGTATTCACAAATTCTCAACTGGAAGCTGCATTTTTTACTCTTTAAGGTGAAGAGTGGTACTAATAAAGGCTCTACCAATTTTCCTTCTTTTCACCTAAAAATCTTACTTTATACCTCCTCCCTCTTTTCTGCCTCTCAGGAAGAATTGTCCTTACTCATGTTCAAGTCACACTCAATTTAGTCTCTCAATTCCCACTCTCTCCACTTCTTCCGAACCTACATGTTCAATTTTTATCTCTCTACTGGCTCCTTCTCTGAAGTAAAATATATATTATTCTCCTTTCCTAAGAAAAGAAACTATGCTTTTTTTTTTCTCCAGGTGTATTATCAAGCTCTTTTTTCTTTCTCTAACAAACGTCTCAAAAGTATAACTCACTTTAGCTACCCATCAACTGTCCACTGCCCACTCCTCAAATCTTGCCAGTCTCATTCTCCTTCTATCTCTCAGCATTTTATTAACAGTTTTCAAGAATTATATCTATTGACATTCTAAATAGGAGATCTAACAATGTTTTTTTTTTTTTCACCTAGAATTTCTCTTACTTGTCAGGATTATTTCTTACCATTACTTACCTTTTGTCTTTAGTGCTGTTACTTTTATTCTAAACACTTGCTTTTGTTACATAACTTTGCATTTTATGAATTTCTTATGTCTCGGTATACGCCATCTATCATTCTCTTGGTTTGTTGTCTTCCACATACCAAATACATATGGGATCTTGTAAAGATGTGAGTTCAGCAGTTTTATCTCCTAACTTCATTTATAACCTTTTTGTGGATGGCACTAAAATGCACATTGCTGGTTCCTAAATTTACTGAGATATAAATTGAAATTTGAACAGCCTGCTGGGAATTTTCCTATGAATTAGCCTCAGCACCTAAAACTTAAAAGAGGTTCAAAATCAATATCCTCTTTTTTCCTCAACTTCTCTACTAGTCGTTTCTATGTCACTTATTTATGTTACTATTTTTCCTCACAGCAAGTAGTTCTTCTGGGGACCCCATCACCACCCAATAGCACATTTTGAAAATCACTAGAGTAGTGGATTTTAAGGTCCATTCAGCTCTAAATAATTGGTATGATAGAATATAATTTTATTAGCTTAAACATTGATATAAACTGGTTCTAACTTATTCTGTCATTATTCTTTATCTTTTTCTTCATAGACACTGATATACTAACTCATGTCTAAGAAATTAATATGAATTCAGAGAGCATTCAATGTAATTGTCCACTTCTAATAGCCTAATATGCCTTGTTTTTATATCTATGACCTCATTCAACTACTTAGTTGAATCATATACATTCAAGATCTAGTTCTTGAACATTTTTCATCAGTTAGAGCGTTTAGTTTCATTGATAAGTAAGTCATTTAGGACATGATTGGCTGCATGTAACAGATAATCCTAAATATATTAGTAAATACATAAGGGCTTATTTTTCTTTCACATAAAATAAAATAAATCCAGAGTAAAGGCAGTCATGGTTGTATTATTGGTCCATAATCATCAGGAGTCTACCATCTTCCATCTTTCCCATCTGCCTTCTAGCATGTAAAGTTGCCTATTGATCTAAGAGGAATGCAGATCAATAGTCATTTTATCCATACACCATGCGGCTGAGAAGGTAAAGGTTGTTATTAATAAATACCCCAATTTTAAAAATTTTCCCTTTTAAGAATCTTCCAGGCAGATCTACCCAGTTTCTTTTTTTTTGCTTGGAGTTTAGTCACATGGATAGAAAAATAATGTCTTTTGACACCTAAATAATGGTTCTATTATTATGGAAGACAGAAGAATGGACATTGGATAGAAAACTTGTAGACTGCCACAATAACGAATCTACTTGCTCCTTTAAGATTGCAGTCAGTATACTAAATTGTGAAATTCTATTACTTATTTATCTTTACATTCTTAGCACCTGGCATAGTATCTCAATACATAAATGAATAATAATGAATGAATAAACAACCATATCTTTTTTTCAAACTGACAGTTTACTAGCGAGCCAGAATGTGAAGAAGGAGCCCACATCATACTTGTACTAGGATGATGAGAAGTACTATAAAGAACTGGCTGGGGGTACAATATGATTTGTATTTGGGAATGCTTCCTCAAAAAAAAGGAAAACTAAACTTTACCTTCATTTTAAAACTTTCTGTTAATAGATATAGATTATTTTACTCAAGCTTAATTTTTAGTTTTGTCTAATAGTAAACTTATTTTAACTTTTCAAATTACCTTCAGGTTTTTGATATATATTCAAACAATATATATGTACAAAGAAATAGAAGTTTGATAAAGCACATGTAAGAATTTATTGTTTTTGTCACACAAGGAAAATTTATCATTTTTTAAATATACACTTAAAAATGTTTCACACAGTATAATGAGATTTAACTTCTTGCTGTCACAACACTGGGCAGAATTCTTCATGAATCTAGACAACCCAGGTTTTAGACTAATGAAATATCAAGGGAAGCTCCTGTACTCTTCATTAGCTCTATGTGGTCCCTCAGCAACTAGTTGCAAAATACAGAAAAAACATAGATAAAGACTATGCCATCACAGCAACACTGTGGTTAAAAACTTATATCCATCAATCAATCTATCTATTGATATATTTGTCTAATTTGTGATCTATTTATCATCTATGTACTATCTTACTCTAAAAATTATTTAGATAGCTTACAAATAATTACTGCAATAAGCGATATAAAATTAAACTTAAATAAATGACTAATAATAATAACAAAGAAAAATTAGGGTAAGAAAATACCAGATCAAACCAGGACTCAGATAGTTAAATGAAATATATATCATGAAATCTTACTCTCTTTCTAGAAGTCAGGCATTAATCTGGTTCTAAGATTTCTCAGTAACTTGGAAGAAACTCTCTCCAAAGAACCTTGATATTGGTATTTGGGGACCCAGTTAAACACGAATCAGGAGAATTCTGAACCTAGAAAAATAAGATTGCTCAATTATAGTTAAATTATGAGATCAAGATATAATTTTAATAGAAATGAAAATAATTTTACTAAGCTGACCTTAGTGAACACACACACACACACGCGTGCGCGCGCACACACACACACACAGACACACAGACACGCGCGTGCGCGCGCGCGCACACACACACACACACAGTTTGAAAGAGGACTTACCAGTTATGGAAGCATAAAAAAAGAAGAGTAATGTATCTTTAAGTTACTGTATCTAATCTGTGTTTAAGCAAATACAGTGTTTTTTTCAAGATGTTGAACAGTATTTCTTGTGGAAACAGAATTAAACAATGTTAGAACAGTTTCTTTACTATAGGAATTCTCAGAGTCTTTAACATTTAATTTGCATTACGAGTCTGTAAGGAAGATAAAGTCTGCAAGGTTTCACAAACTTAGTTGACAATTATGGCAGATGCTCTGTTATGTTTTTATTGTGCTGCTTCTTCTTTCTGGACACAGAAAGATCCCGCATCCCTTGCAGTTAGGTGAGTACAGTGTGACTGAATTTTGGCTAACAAGGTGGTTCAGAAGGAAATTAAACCACTTCCAAGCCTGGGCTTATTCTTATAATTCTTTAGTTTCCTTTCATCATGACTTTGAAGGTCACATATTTCAGACAGCATAGGTGGAGAAGGGTCACCTGCTCTGCACTAAAATTTGATGTGAATAAAAAATGCACTTTTCTTTTGTCCAGTTATTAAGATTTTAGGGTTTACTCATTAATTCAGCCTAGCTTCATCTACTTAATTGTAATCAAGTTCCTAATTTTGGGAGAATATAATATCTTATTTCTTAATGTGACAAGAGCTTCAAGACAAAGGGTTGAAAATATATGCCCAAGTGTTGGAATAAATTATCTTGTCTATAAAATTATTAGCAAATTGACTCTGGAAGAGGTTTTATCAAAAATCTTGAGTCTCTGTTTTAAGATGATTTATTTGCTCACTCAGAGTAACTATTCAAATAAGCATAATAACTTGGCGGAAGTGATCGGATGCAGAACAACGAGACATAACTTTCAGACATTTACTTCCATGTAGTCATGATTTGGGACCTGTGCTTTGTTGATCAGAGAAGAAGATGGTAAAAGGATGATTGATTATCATTACTTCTGTCACTTTAGAAAATTGTAGTCAGAATCTTAGGCTTCTAATCTCGGTCTCTTTTTAGTTTTGTCTCACTGAAAAATTGAGTGGGATTTGTTGTAACACTACATTTTCTCTGTAAAGGAGAATTGTCTGTTTAGGCATCTGCCTTCTTTTACACAATTAAAACATGTATTAATCAAACTCTACATCATATATGGATTTCACTAGTTTTCCCCTAATGTTTCTTTTCTGTTCTAGAATCCCATCTTGAATACTTTAATATATGAAGTCATCACACAGCCAACTCTGGGCTGTGACAGATTCTTAAGACTTACATTGTCTGGCATTCTCTTATTGGGGCAGGTATCCCTGTGATGGTTACTCTTATATGTAAACTAGGTTAGACTGTAATAATCAATTTTTAATCACACACGAATCTATGTGCTGCTGTGAAGGTATCTTGTAGATATGGAGGTGAACATACCACTAAAACTGTTGCCCAAATTTCAAGTGTGCCAACCTGCCCTACAGGTTTTGGACTTACCATTCCCCTAATTATGTGAGCTTATGTCTTAAAATAGATTTCTTTATATATACTTTATATATATTACATAAAGAAGTATATGCACATACATAGAATCATACATATATAAACCCTCAATTTGTTGATTTTTTAATGATGTTTTTATTGTGGTTAGAGTTATAGGTCAGTGATTGTATTTTTGCCATTCTCATTACATCTTACCAAGAGTGCATACCTTCAGTATGACTTACTGATGATGACAACTATGACCAGCTGGCTGAGGCAATTTTCCAGGTTTTTCCACTGCAATTTACTCCCCCTTTCCTTACTCTGCTATTTTGTAGTCACTAAATGCAATGGAGAGATGTGGGGTTGGGGAGAATTAAGCTCTATCTTCTTGAGGAGATTATCTACAAAAAATATTTAGCATTCTCCTACACACAATATTTGTTTCTTCTCTTCTTATTTATATACTTAATCATTTATTTATATTGGTATAAATTCATAAATGTTTTATATTTTATGAGATAATAATTTATTTTGCTGCTCAAATTATTTCAGGTGTGGACATTGGGTGCCCTCAGTTGGCTCAGGCAGCCTTTGGGCAAGCTCCCATTCTTTTGATTTGGGGCACTCTCTTATTTTCTAGCAGTACAAGAAGCTCCAGGCTCATCTTGTACATTCCCTGTCCAGCCCCAGAACCAACCATTTCTATAAGGGATCCTGGTTTCTTTTCTTGGAGAACAGCATTAGAAAGCAGAATCTGGGAGCTGGCTTCATGATCTTTTAACTTTTTATTTTTGTGCAACACATAACAAAACAGTATACATTGTACAAAAAACAGTATAGTGTGAGAATTACAAGGCCCAGTTTGGCTTCAAATGTCATTTCCCACCTCCACTGAAGACATCCAAATCTAATTAAAGACAAATAATACAAAGATCCAAATTTTGACCCCTGATCTGGAGATCATCAATGATCCATTATGGAAGACAACATAGTGTATGAGATGAGCATGAGCCTGGACTCAAACAAGAATAATTGTCATCATGTTGCAGAGTTTAAGAAACTCAACGAAGTGCCAGCACGGGGAACAAAAAAGTACTCAATACATGACAGCCAATACTGTATGTCTTTAAAAAAATATCTCCATTTGGTAAAGATTTATGCATTCTACTGCTGTTTCTAGAGCTGAGTGATACCCACTTAACATAAGAAAGAATAGAAAAGATAGTGACTCTGTATGTGTATGTGGGGGGATCTCTATACCATATGATTGATTTTAATCAATACTGGACAACATTGCTAGAGGCAATTGTTAAATGAAATTACATGCAATGTTTTTCATCATTTACATTACTGAAGTGAATAGAAAGTGACACTACAAACTCAGTTAAAAAGAATCCTTAGTGGACATAAAGAAGTAATAAAGGTTTTTTATTTCCTTCCTCTTTTTTTCTACAGAGAAAAAAAAATTAAAGACTAATAGCTGAATAGTTTGAGGTGAGAAATGTTCTAAAGGAATCGAAACATATACTATATTTCATTCTAAGATTTAACTTCTTTAAGTCCAAATAAAATTGCTTGTTCAGGTATCTAAAATTGAGTATGAGTATCATACAGAAATCAAGTGATTCATTAGTTGAGATAAATACTGGAATCAGTGAACTTTGTGGGTTTTCATTTTACTTACAAATTATATATGTATGTTTGTGTGTATCCACATACTCCTACATATGCTATAAATACATGTACATTGGATGAACTTATTTAGACATCGGCAGATTTCTATTACCTTAAATAGGGATGCACAAACAATTTAAAAAATTTTATTTAATTTATATCCTTGTGTGGAAAAGTAATTTACCATGATATCATGTCTTATTGTAAGTACAGTGTCCCTGGGTATTAGAGAAAAATTATTTCCAGGACATGCTGTGGATACCAAAATCCACAGATGCTCAAGTTCCTTAGACCTCAAATCTGTAGATGTGGACCCCATGAATACAGAGACTGACTATACCAGACATCTGTGGAAATTGCCGGTCAATGGTTGATATCATATTCCTGTCTTCAGGAAATTAATATTTAGTTGTGTAAACATTTATTTAATGGTGATACGTATATCCAATTATAGACTTTCAAGCCAAAAAATGATGGGCCAAACTGTTTCTTAACCTCTGAGTTGTCTTTTGCAGTCTTGTTTTCACAGCCATTTATTCCTTCTGCTAGTATTACATTCTGGGCTGTGAGCAGAAGGGGAAGAGTGAGAGAAATAGAGAGCCTCAACATCTGGTTGCTCTGCCTCTTTGAAGGGCACCTGTGGGTATTTCATTCTATACACAATTTACTCCCCCATAAGTTACCATCGAGAAATTGTTAATTTTGATTCACAAGGCTGGGTTATACAAGTGCAAAGTCTAATAGTGGCTGACTAAGGGGTAGTATGCTGATCACAGGGGAATGGAATTCACTGTGACATCCTAGTGCACTCAGAGAAAAAGCTAAAATGAGCAAAAGCAGCAGTGGAGGAGGATTGATGTTTTGGTCACCTGCAGTGTTGGAAGAAATGCAAAATCCCCTTCCCTGGAAAACAGCCTACATCTTCCTACCTGGGAGAGGGCGGAGAACTCAGTGAAGAAGTCCTGGAGGACAGACGGCTAGTGGGAACAGTGCGTTCCTGACAACACACTTGGAAGACGTCTCCAAACACTGACTCACCATCCATGTAGCTATTGATCAAATAATAGCATTTATAAAACTCACAACAATGACTTTTTTTCTTTTTCCTTACAATTTGTCTTATAACCCTGAATAAGAACTAAGAGTCACTGAGTGCTTTCTAAAATGAGACACTGGGAATAAAAAGCTGTAACTTGAACTGAGGTCTTTGACCATTATGTTAACTCTTCTGCGAAAATACAATGCCGACTCCTTGGTGAAATGGTCAACAGTGTACATGAGGGCCAAATCTCTCTCTCTGGTCCAGCAGAAATGACAAGAAAAACTGTAAGTCATAAGTAAACTAAATTTCTGAATGACATGCCCTTTAGCATAAACATATCTATCATAAAGCACATTTTTCCATGTAAATAAACATTATTTTCTACATGTTTTTTGCCAAGAGTTAAAAATCCAGATGTAATGTTTCAGATTATAGACAAAAACACTTATAGCCACTGTATCTTAATTTCTCTCACTACCAATTAAGAAATTCTGCCCTACAGTATGAATGTTTCTCTGCAATTCTCTACAAATCACCATTAATGAGCTAGTAAAGCAGAAAAATTAGTAGGAAGTTCATTTGATTTCTTTCCACCTGAAGGCTGGCTTTAGTGAGAAAATTTATCTACATTTCAATTTTAATGCATTATGAATGATAAATGAACTCTACTGAATAAGGAACATGACATTGCTATGCCTTAGATTTCTATTTTCTTTCATCAAAATATTCTACCCTGCAAAGTTCATATAGCTCAGTGTTTGCCTCCCTATAAGAAGTATTCATATTAATGAAACCTATGATTCTAAAAAAACCCAATTTAAGGACTTGATGCAATAAGGGCAAAAAGGCAAGAAAAATGTCTGAGATGTGCAAGCTCATTTAGAAAGCAGCTTCATGGTTTTGGTTTCTATCAGGTATGTCTGCTCTGGCTGCTTCTATAGAGGGACAGCAACAGGAAACCGATTTTACATTGCTTTAATCACCAGGTTCGAGGGCTGCAGGACCAGAACAGTGAAAAGGCATCTGCCCTGACGCTGCCATCTTGAACACAAGAGGAAAACACATTAGCTCCCCAGATCTGTTAGCTCTCTCATCTGTATTCTTTGAAGAATAGGCTCCTTATTCAGACAACCTCTAGTATGATCCCACATAGCAATGGCTATAACCCTGACGGGTGACAAATGTTGAATTGATATTGCTAAGGGGAGTGCTTGAGACTGAGGAAACAAAACCTGCATTCTTTCACTGTTGCCACCAGAAAGTCAATTTATTGTCACTGGTTATTTTTTGAACTTGAGGAACATGATGGCTAAATCCCTCATTTTATGTAAGAGATGAATACACCAGCTAAGAACAGGACAAAGTGAGAAACATCAAATGTAAAAAAAAGAATCTATGAACAGAGTTGACCCTCAGAGTTCAAGTGTTATTAAGTGGGAAGCATTCTAGGAAAAATGTTTACAGTTTAGTCTTTGACTATTAAAAACTATGGACTTCTCTGAGTAAACTAATATTAAAATAAAACACTAAACATCATTAGCATTAGGAGTAAATTCTATTTCAAATAACAATTATCATCACTCACTTGCTGATATTAAAAAATGATGACAAGAAACCTGTAGTCATCTGTTTTCTAGAATATAAAAAGTTAAAACAGTAAAAATACTTAGTCTAAAACAGTCAGCAAAGATAGGTCATTCTCACTTTTGATGTTGGTAATAAACAAGAGGAAAAAAATATAAAGCACACAGAGCAAAATTTTGCATCTCTCTATTGTGATTATTAAAAATGTTTAACCAATACAAGAAAGAACTGCTGACCAGATTATATGATGATGATGAGAATGTTACTGATATAACGAAGAAGAGCTAAAGTGAAATATACTATAATATTGGAATGTTCTATAAAAACTGTCTGTTATGATAGGAAAAAATAAACCCCACTACATCTGTTTTGGATTCCTAATATTTTATTAGTTTGCATGTATTTTTATAATTTCTACCTAGCAGCATCCATTTATTGTTGTTCTTTAGCGGAGGGGCGGGGGGCACTTGATAAAGGCAATTAACATTACATTGTTAAATGTGAACTTTAGACTGAAATCTAAAGAATATATTAGTGAGGTAAATTAATATAATTAAAATATAGCATCTAATTACTCTGGTCTTTCCAACTTTGCCACAGAGGTCATAAAGAAAAGAAAATGGGTTCTAGGTATGAAGTAATTTCTTATCATTTTTAAAGAGCCATATTAGAAAATTAGTATCTCTCCTCATATATAAGAAATTATATATGAAGTAGCACATGACAAATCACAGTTGCACATCATGCTATCTATAACAGATATAGTACACAAATCATGGCAGTGCTAAGATATTAATAACAACCCTGTAATGGGACAAGTATAACAGAAAGCTTTCAGTCATGTTTCCTAGCATGTATTAGCATCAACTACTGTTACTGATTCTTTCAAGAAATCAAACCATGACACATTTAAGACCTAGTTGAGGCTTTACTTGAAAAAATTATAAGGAAGATGGTTAATATATAGGTTTAGTTATAAAAGTCTCTTTTGCTAATCTCATCAACTGCTGAATCAGTTTTTAATAGAAAGACCTGAACGTACTCCTTACTAGTCATGAATAACCAGGCTAAAAACAAACAAAAAACAGAATTAATTTGAAGAAAAAACTTAAATCTTTTTTTTTTAAAGTGACTGATACTTTATGTCTTTCAAGTGCATTATAATTTCTTAGTAATGAATAAGTTACATATCAATGATTTTAAAGCTGTAGGCTACTATTTCATAATCCAAGGGGCAATTTCATGATTGAGTATCCCACTGAGTTAAGATAGTAAATTCAGCTTCTATAAGTTTATAGCAGGGGAGTAGTTTAGATATCTGAATTGATTAATATAGTTTCAATTACAAAACTGTATCTAAAGAAAAAAATGTCATTAACCCCCATAGTCCACCATTCACATATGCATAGTATGTGGGGAAGGTATCAGAGTTGAGACAGGTATTTTAATATTCATTCTCAATCAATCCCAATAACAGTAGAGCAAAATAAACATTAGCAAAGACAATTTTGAATTTTTTTTATTGACTGAAAGTAAAGGATACTTTCTGAAATGTTACAATTACCAAATTCAGGCCTTCAGAAAGAGATATTGGCATCTACCAAGATACTAAGAAAACAAGAGATCGCAAGACAAAACTTATGCAAAATGAAGGATGGATAAGTTCATAGATAATGGCTTTTATATTAGCTACATAGAATTTTAAATTTTATATTATTGCTACATATTTAGTACAGTATTCCTAAAAACAGTTTGAAAAAAAAAAACAAAACATTGTAATGATCCTGGTACCATGTAATTTAAATCAAGATATTAGAACAAAGCCACCAAATATCCACCTGAAAAAAATATTGTATACATTCAACAGAAATAATCATATATGACACATGATTCAAATTTGAACTTAAAAGCATCAAATAATTGGCCAGGAAAATAAAGCTGTTTAAAGACATTATATATTATACTTCATTTCAGAATCCTAGTTGCTTAGATATCTGAAATATATGGTCTAGAATCCCTGAAATTTCAAAAATATTCCCCTCTACTTCTTAAAAAAAGTTTGACATTCATTTGCATAGACAATATTGAATTTCAAACATTTGATGTTTTGGCTAGACACTATTTTGAAAAGCTTACACATTATAAGCAATGTGACAAAGAGAATTAGGAAAACAAAACACATCTTCTGCCTGTGAGGCTGAATGCAGGTCTCCTCAGTTAGGCAGGTCCACGTTCTGAAGGATGAGGGCCACTCGGCTTGGAATGTACACCTAAGTTAACAGAATCAGGTCAATGCGATTGAAACACTGAATATGATGTTATTAAATACAGAGACATGATACCCTCTAATATTTGCTTAAAGTTACAGTTCTCTTTACAATTCTACTGGCTCTGAGGAGACTCAATTTGACAGTTCCAACAGGTCTGGCATCAATGTGAGACTCCATTTAAGCAATTGTCACTAGAAGGCTCCATATGCTTTATGAAAACCAATGTTCCTCGGACACCAGGGATATACCTGGCATTCAGGGCTGCCCCACAGGTCACAATGTCAGGCTATGCAAGTGAATAAAAGTAATATACAAAATACTGCTTTACATCAAGACAGTTCTTTATCATCCTGTTCATTTTCACCTTTCATTTTAAGAAAAAAAAATTAAATGCAATGTATGGGGGCCTCTCACAAATTTAAGACAATCAAAAAGCTTGTTACTGCACTTAAAATACAATATACACCTTTTTCATGCCCTGCAGAGTCCTGACTCTGCTCCTTCTTGCATAAGTACATCTCTCATCTCAGCGCAAAGCATTGTGTCTTCTCCCCACACTTACAAAGCTCCAGCTACCGGGGTCTTTCATTTCCTTAAATGTGTCAGTCACACTCTTCCCTTTCTGTGGGTCTTTTACCATGCTCTGACCTCTGCTCAGAACACCGTTTACCTCGTTATTTCCTTATCTCTTGGATCTTGAAATATACAAGCTCCACAGAGAGATTTTCCTTGGTAACATTAGATATTATAGTTTCTCCATTTCATTTTCTATCACAGCACCAGTTTTGTTTCTGAATACTTAACATAAACCGTGATTTTTTTTCAAGTTTATGATCAATTCTCCCCACTAGACTCTGAGTTTTATGGGGGCAGAGGCCACAGATGTTCATATTTCTAACTCTTAGTAGGTGCCAATAGACAAAGCAGGTTCCAATGATGATTAAATGAAAAAATAAATAATGAATAAAGAAACAACAGTGGGATCAATATATGCATTGAATGAGACTATTTATGTCTAATGCATCTCAATGCTGCAAATGAACACAACGTTTTCCTGTGATAAAGGTTCCCAGGATAAAGAGCTCTTGCAACTCTTAATATAGTTTGTTAGTTTTGATCATTAAAGATGCAGTTTTAAAATAATGATATTTTGAGAAATTTGTATTATGAATTTAATAAGTATTCTAGTTCTTATAAAATGTTGTTGTTACTCTCTTACCGTGCCTAATTCATAAATTAAACTTTATCAAAGGCATGTATGTATAGGAAAAAAAAAGCATGTATAAGGTTTGGTACTATCCATGGTTTCAGGCATCCACTAGGGATTTGGAACGTATCCCCTGTGATTAAGGATGTACACAGATCTACTTCTTAATGATAAGGAGCCTAACTGACAAAGTAATAAATGGTAAAACTATTGCACTATTCACTTTTCACTGTTGAGACTGTTTGAGTTACTATAAAGGAATGTAATTAGTTTCATTTCAGGTTCAATAATCTCTGTTCTTCCATTTGTGCTCAAAATTTTAATTTATGAAGCAGAACAAGAAAGCCCCCCCACCCCACCCTGTCCTTGACCTCCAGTACATTGATCAATATATAGGTTAACATATAAGATCCTATATCAAGAATGAACATGCAGAGAAATGATTATCCTAAATCGGACTTTTCAATAAAAGCCAGTAAAGCAGAATGGAGAAGTTCTGCCCTATTGCTTCTCGGCATTTGTGAGCTACTCTGACCTTAGGAAACACATTCAGCGGTAGTACGCATACAGTTCTCTGATTTCACAGTTTCAATTGATGGAGCACATACAAATGATGCTGGAGAGGTACCTGCTGATGCTGCAACATGTATGGATATTTTAAGATTCCTTCGAGCTCTGTTTGTTGCTATCTTTGAAAACAGATTTGATACTTATTCAGCAGATCCTTTGGATTATTGAGCTTGCAAATTAAGCTTTAGGAAACACTGTGAACTAGTTATGATGGACAGACATTTCACGGAAAAAGGAAAAGTTAAAATTTTGACCCTATTTCCCCTCTCTATTCCAGGCATGTGGGAGGTAGAAGGGATCTCTCATTAGTGGTGGAATGAGACCTATAGCACTTATCTTCAAGAAGTCTGATTGCATCCCAACATATAAGAGCCAATTTAATAAAGAGTACCATTATAATGAAGCATTCTTATAATAGGTATGTTTTTTAAATGTATTTTTTCCCTCTGGCTCTTTGAAAAGTAACTCTTGCAAGGAAGAATCTGTTTGATGGGGTTTTCTGGTCTACATGGGCTCCCTTATCCTTATATTAAAACCAGTGATCACTATATCTAGAGCCTAAAGACTTATTTAAATTTGTAATTCCTGAAGTACTTGCCATCATAAAAAACAAATGCTGCTGCTGCTGGGAAGACAGAGTAAATCTTTATCTTCTGACCAAGTTGAATCAGAATTCTATTATAGGCAATGGTTAAGCTCTATTCTATTTCCCAGGTACTTGCAGTGCTGTATTCCTCTACATGTTATCGAGACTTATGTGATTTTTCATTCCAGTTGCGAATTTAGAATTGAACATTCCATATTTGCAAAATCAATGCAGTTGATTTCAATGCAGCTTGAAAATAATCTCCTGGCTATCGCTAACACTGGTTCGTTAGCTTGTTTTAATTGTGACAGAATACCTTTGCTCTTACAAAAATTGAAAGGATGCCAAGGTATTTTGTGTCCACCTCCAAATATTGTGGGTCTATACCTAAGATTATAATTTTAAGTAAAAGTCTTAATTGTGTGCCCTCAAAATATGTAATGTCTTGACATCCTTAAAATACCTAAAAAATGACTGAATAGCCATGACAATAACTTTAAAATAGATTTGTAATAGCATTTTGCAGTTTTCAAAAAAAGCTTGGCTTTGCTAATGAATTCGTGCCTCCTAAGAATTTCTTGCTGTAGAGAGGATACTATTACTAATCCTCTTATGCAGATGGGGGGAAGCTGAGGCAGCACAAAAAGGTTAAAATACTCAAGTTCTTGTAGCTAGTAAATGAAAGACTAGGGACTTGGTCCCAAGTTCTCTGTCACAACATTCTGCGGTCTTTTCACTAAACTAAGAATTTCACTACATAAGAATTTTGCTGTCTGAATCTTTCTCTTTTATGTCTGGTCTAATTGGTTAAAGTTCAGCTTTATAGCAATTGGTTGCTGCTTCTCTATGACTCCTCTTTACAAGCTGAATTATCTTCCCTAACTCTTCACTAACTCTGGTTATTTGAGAGCTTTAAGATCATTTTCTTATTCATTTACGAAACTATTTTTGTCAATCTTAGTTTATATGGCAAAATTGAGTGTTCTGACGAACTTCAGCAATCATTCTTTTAAGAAAGAATGTGATAGCACCTTTGAGTTCTCTCTCTTAAAAATGCACAGGCATCTATATCAAAATGTATATCAATATCACCATTGAAACGACCCATATGCACACATGCACTTAGGGTAAAACCTAAATGCCCTGTGGCTGTTGCTCTTTCTTCAGAGTGCATAATTAACAACTCGATCTTGTTCATCCCAGATCTCTTTAATTTATTTTATGCTATTGTCTTTGGCATACCAATTCTGTATATAATATGGTGGTTTCCAAAGTAAGGTGCTGGCACGATTTTAAGAGTTGAAAATATAGTAGAAAAATAAAGAAGTCAGTGTCCCATATAGCTTCTGCTTGACTTACACCTACACTGAAGAAAAATTAAAGAATTTAACAGCTATAATAAAGCTGAATACATCCTGGCCTCATGAAAGAGAAATAAATCTTAATCCAACACCTCCCATGGTTAAAAAATGCAGATTTGAGACAAAAAAAAAAATAGAAGAATATGGAGAGGATGGCGGGGCATATGACTAGTCAGGAAAAGAAAAAAACAAGAGAATACAGATGTGGACTTGAGTGTATCATCTGGCCAAAAGGAGTAAACAAAGAGTTCTTTCAAAACTGAAGAGTTTCTAAATTCTACATTTTTAAGAGAATTTAAACCTAGTAGTTTAAAGCAAGATTCTTTCATTTATGTTAACAACAGAAAATAATATATATATATACATATATATATATATAAATAATGTGTGTATATATATGCATACATATATATATATAATTTTAATGTTTTCCTCTATAATATGAAGAAACCAAAAAATTTTACAATGAGAATGAATTCAGTATTTAATTGCCTACCTGAAAAAAAGATATATTTTTATTGATCATTTTAAGGTATTTTAAATTAAACTTCATTAGGCAGTCAAGAATGTAAAAATCTGCTTAATGTAAATTGTTACAGAAAAGCAAGAACAGAAGGAAAGGAAATTGTGGCATTAAAAATAGAAATGTTCAGAATAGAAATAAAAATTTTAAAATGCTTTATTATTTTTGAGAAATTCAAATTTCCCCAATTTACCCCCCAAATTCTCCTACTGTAAGTTTTTCCAAATCCGCTTCAGTCCAACACCACATCCTGCATCTGGTTTTTTGGCACTGTTCTCCCTCCCTATCCACTCCACCCCTACATTTTTCATGTTGCTTATTTGTTATTTCTTTAGATAAAAACATCACTTTCTATAGTGATGCAAATTTTGAATATAAAGTTGAAAAACCAATAAGAATTCAACAGATATATAATTTGAGGGAAGACATTCTAGGGAGAGGATACAATGTGTCTCAGTAAGGGACATATGAAAGACCTCATTTTTTATGGAGCTGTAGTTAATTATAGATGACTAGAATTCAGGAAGAATCTACAGGACTTTGTACCGGTAAAGTATTTGCAAGTGAACTGCAAGAACATAGACTATTGTGTAAATGATGGAAGGCCATTAAAGAGTTATAGGGAAGCGGCAGGATTTTACTTGGATTTAGAAAGATGACCCCAGTGGCAGTAGGGAGAAAAAAGTCTATCTAAGTAATGGAAATTGATAACCACTCTTTAAAATAAACATTAAATTAATAAAAATGTCAGTTTTTTTCTAAAAAAAAGAGAGCATTTTAAAAATAGAGAATTAAATTTAAATGCAATGAAAAGATTTTAACCTTACTTACCAAAAGAGAATAGGAAAGCCCATTATGTTCAAAAGCCTCAGAAAAGAAATCGGTGTTGTGGTCCAATCTCTGGTGTCCTCCATATTCAGCTGCATCTGAATCTAGCACAATTTTGAATGTATAGTTCTTAAGGAATCCAAACAGTTCAGAAATTAAATAAAATATTATAAAATATATTGAGGCAGCAATTTAAAATATTTCAAATACTGTGACATTATGATTTGTGTCACTCATTCTACTAATATTTCACAGATTCTCATGTCCTAAAGGGGCTTTTCATGAGGTGTCTAGTCTACACTCCCATGGGATCATTGTTATTCTTCTATCGTAGCTCATCACATGATCATTCATCCTGGGACTAAATATACCTATTTATGGAGAATCAGCTTTCCTCTTAAGGCAACCCATTACATTTGCTACCACAGTAAATAGAAATTGGACTCCTTGGAACTATTTCTACCCAGAAAATCAATAAAGAATAAGTTCAAAATATAATAACCTTTCAAATATTTAACAATAGTGATGTTATCACCATATGTCCACTACATATTAAATACATCTTAGAACTTTTGATCATCCCTCATTTGATATGGCTTTTTACTCTTTGCAATCTCTGAATTCATTCCAGTTTTTCAGATCCTGGCTATTAAAGTAAGGAACACAGAAGTGAATCAAGTATCCACGTGTGGTTTAAAAAGTACAGAACCAAGCAAGCTTACTCTTCCCACTGGTTATAGGCAGCATGCTATTAACACAGAAGATCATGTAAACCTACTATCCATCATTCCACAGGTGGACTCATGTTGCAATCATGTGATCTGCTACAATGTGACAACTGATTTTTCATCTGAGTTATTAAACATGTTAGCATTACCATTTTTAAACCAAAATAAAAGCTATGGTTATTATGTTCAAATTTATTACACTTAGAATATCTAGACATGACACTTTGTTACAAAACTCCCTAAGAAAATATGTATCGGTACTTAGAAATCTTAAATTTCTTCTAGCCTAAGGAGGGATATAGATTGGTTTAAGTGTTTTTGTGTTTTCCTTTCCTGCTTTGTAAATCTTTAATCTCAGAAATGTTTGTATATTTTCATTACAGCAAAAATTATCACGTTAAAAGTACATATAGGTAATAAACAAAGACCACTATTTTCATGCCTAGGAAATCCTGTCTAGGTAGGAGATACAGATGGATTTGCTACAGGAATTTTGCTGGGAGTAGTAGCTCCATTTCAGTCAATCCAGGGCAGCCTGTTCTGATTCAAATTTAAACTGTTAATCAACATATTAATGTGTTTAAAGGAGAAAGAAACACAGAGAGATTGAGATTCCAAAGATTAATACCAGAAATAGGCACATTCTAAAGTAACGCAATACAGCTGGAAATGATTTGAACATACCAATTTATTTAATGGTGAAATATAGATAGTGAAAATAATTTATTGGAGATGTAGTAAAAAATATTAAGTGGTATTGTGGAATGAAAGAAATTATTAAAAATCCAGCTTTCCTTTCTTCATCCTAGTTCATTAAATACTGGCACAAATTTTCAAAAAGCAAAAACAAAACCAAGACTATAGTTTAGAGAAAAATGTTCTACAGTACTTTCTAAAACTTTTAAAATAGAATATCATAGTAAATTACTGGTTAACAGCATAGATTATTGGTAGTAATGTCTGAGGAAAGCAATTGTATCAACAAAAGCAGTGGATCCCAATCCGTGAGATGACAATCACTGGTAGTCATGTTATTATAAAGGACTCAATGAATGAGTAATTATGTTGTGAGAAGGGACTGAGAATCTATATGCACATTAGACAGTGTCTGAGGGCTAAATTCTATTATCATACACATTTAAAACTGTATTTCAAATAATGTGCATGTTTTTTGATTAATAAAATGCAGAATCATTTAAAAAGTTGAAATATAAAGTAAGTTGTGCCTATACATTTTCTCAATCAAGGATACTAAAAGAACAATTGTTTTTGACACTGAAAGGGATCATCATACTTAAAAATAGAATCTATTCACTTACATATAAAGTTTGTAGCCATAAAGGAAAAGCTAACAAAACCCACAGTTAAAGTTCTGAAACACCAGTTTAGACCTATTTATCTGATCTAAAGAAACAATTCTGTTGTGGTCACTTTTGGAATTACCCAGCCCTGTGTCTATATTACCCAGGTAACACATAACTTCCTTTAGAAAATGCAAACAAACTATAGAAAGCCCAACAATTTAAAACATTAATGAAAAGTAATGATTGTGAAAAAGCTTTATCATTATAAATTATTACCACATATTATTCAAGTATCAGAAATACTCTATCTGTAGAAACATTGTTTAAAATAAAAAAAAAATTTACAGAGGTTATTTGAGCAACTAAATTTTTTTCCTCTTCTCCCACTCAGCCATTCCTTACTCTCTCTGCATGTATACTCTCACAGTATGAGACCCAAAGGCACAAAATTCCCATCAAATCCTCATTTTCCACTAAACAAACACAAAATCTCTGAAAATATAACTCAAAGACCAATTACACTTATTTTAAACTACCTTCTTTATATAGTTTCCAGTTCCAGAGAGGATAAAACAAATTTAGCAAGATACCTCAACATGTCCTCTTTCGTTCATAGCTACCTCTCTACACCTAGCTGAGAATTTTCTCATAATAGGGTCTGAATTCATCTTTGAACCTGATATTTTGATTCACCAAGAAAGGTCAAATTACATACCTTATTCTAATATTAGAAAAAAGTAGAATAAACTATTTTTATTCCCCCATTCACTTACTAAGTATTACAATGTATATGGCACTGTAAAAGACTTAAAAAAAATGACTATATCACTTTAGTTTACATGCAATTTCTAACCTGTAAGAAGAGATTAGACATGCACAAGAATGTCTATAAATAAAGCAAAAAAGCAATATTCAGTGACAGGTAGAGCCAAGAAGGAAAGGAAGGATTGACAATTGGTATATAAAAAGTTTTGAAGGCTGAGCTAGAATATTTAGATTTCTTTTGATAATTAAGTAAGAGAATGTTGAAAATTTGTGAGAAAGGTTATGACAAGCAAATTAATCTGGAGATCAGGGATAGAATAAGATAGACAAAGAAAATCCTATGTCAAAAAAAACAGTAAGAAGTCTAATAGTGGTCCATGGATAGTAATATGGCTAGACTTGGATAGTGTACAAGGAGAGACATAGATACATCAATGAGGTTTTGATGTACAACTGGTGGTACAAAGATGGTAAGGAAATTGGTGCTCAATTTGGAAAAACATAAGTAGAAGGGGAGAATAATTTTGCCCAAAGACACGTAACCAGTATAGTGGCAGAGCTAGAATGTACACATAAGTCAAATGCAGATCTAATTACCCTACTCTCTGTACGTTAAGTGCCTATTTTATGCTGAGAATCAGGCAAAGTGTTTTAATACTAAAGTTGAGATTCGAAGAATATAGATGCCAAAATGAACATGACATGAGAATAAAAATAAGAAAAGCAGAATAAGTGCTATTCATCTAAGTGATTAATCTAGTGAAATTTAAAAGATGGGCATTAAAGAACTGAATTCTTAACATTCCTTATGGAGTCTGAATACCTGTGAAGTTTATTGCATTTGCTCTAGATCCATTCTTTGCTCATTAGGTTCATTTGGTCATTTTACTGGTGATTACAAAATATTGAACCAAAGCATTTACCTTGCTCAAGTTATGGAAATAGAACAGCAAAAAAATAATAGAATGATAGAATTAATTAATGAAGATTATTTTTGAAATGGAGATCAAATCAGTCTCTATCCATTTGAATGCTATTTTAAAATATTATTTCTTATTTTAAATTCAAGAGCTTCCTAGGTATTTGATATACCTATCAACAGGTTGAAGTGGGTAAGAAGTTGTAAGTATTATTTTATAATCTATGTCCTTAAATTTAAACCAAGGAAGAGCCATGTTCTGAAGACCTGTACTAATAAGATTAAAGAAAAGTGAAGGCGTGAAGACTCTTAAATTCAATGGCTCTTCAAATACTTCAAAAGCTGCTGTGTTTGCTCAGACACTTTTAAAGTGTCTGTTCAAAGTATAAGGATTTTGATGTAAGAAGTACTATCATTTATATCATCCTGCACTAAAATCACTTCGCTCCCACGGATGAAGCTAAGGAAATGCATTGTAAGGTACAATTCTCTTGAGGTTTCAAACGGAGTGATAATAAAAGGGGTTCTCTAGTGACTAGATGACCATCAAGGTGACAAAGCTAAGTTATCATATATCTTTAGATCTAAGACATCACTGATTCTAAGATGAATTTTTTTATATATCTTCAATAAAGAGAAAAAAATATCACTACCAAAGCAATCACTAAAGACATGTTAAAATGTGAAAACGAATATATATCTTAGAATATATCAATACAAAATCAGTGAATACAAAATATTGGACTAAAATATTTACCTTGCTCAATTTTGGAAAATCTAGTAGAAAAGAATGTTAGAATAATAGAATTTTGTTATGGGGACTTCTTTTTAAAAGAAAATCAAATAAGTCCCTTTCCATTTGGATGTCATTTAAAACTATTTAAATATTTAGAAACAAACAACAAACCAAGGTCAAGATACAGAGAACAGATTGGTGGTTGCCAGACGCAGGGGTTGAGGTTGGGAGAAATGGGTGAAGAGGTTCAAAAAAAGAAATATTTTATATCTATATCTATATCTATATATCTATATCTATATCTATATATATGTATAATATTATTTTCATATCTGAGTCTTTCAGCAATCCATTCATATTATTATAATTGCAGTAACTTCTGTGATCTGAATGACCCCAGGAGAGAGAATCTATATCAAAGGCAGAAAACATTAGATAACGAAATTCTAAGGAACTGTGAAAAAACATACCAGAGAGTAAGAATAGGTGCTGAAAAGCAAGGAGAATTTTATATTTTAACAGTCTCAAAATAAATAACCAGAACAGGATTTGCCACATGTTCTAATGTAATCCTTCCCTTATGTTTCACGAACTTATGTTTTATTTATTGCCAGTTATAATTCATAAAATCTGTTATGGCTAGACAGCATTTAAAATAGATTTGTCCCTTTATTTTACAAATATAGCTAAATATAGCCTAGTTCATTATCCTGAGCCACAGAAAGGGCGCTAGATACAATTTTCAGTTGCTTTCTCTGGTCTCTTCCCAGATGTAGGAATACCAGAGACTTGGATGTGTTGCTGTTTATTTTATAAATGAGTATATGTGTTAGTGTGTGTAGAGGTGTGCGTGTGTGTGTGTGTGTGTATGTGTGTGTGTGTGTGTGTGTGTGTGTGTGTGTAGGCAGTTCCATCTTTCTGTGATCTAGTATATATTAACCTAAAAAATCATCATTGGGAATGAGTTCTGATATTTTAATAATTTTTTCAAAACCACTTATGGTAATGTGGCATTTATTACTGCTACTTTGGAAAATATCCATTTATCTTTGTTCTCTCCCTAACTTTAGTTAAAAGAAAATATCCTGATACTATAATATTTTAAAAAATAAAATAAAAACAGAGAGCAATGTGAAAATAGAGAATTTACTATTGAAGGCAATCAAAGTGTATTAAAAAAAAAAGAAAATCCAAATTATCTTTAAGGGGATGATGTGTTTTTTTTGTTTTTGTTTTTTTACTCATTCATTCACATTAAAATTTTGGTGTCCATGGTAAAAACATCTTCATGTATGAGTTACCTATGTATTCAAGTTTGTGAAGACCGTCTTCATTAAAAATTTAAATGACAACCACACATTTTAATTAAATGTAAAATAGAAGTATATTTCTAGTACAATCTAGGATGTGCTTATTTCATCAACAATAAGTTTCTGATTTTAGAACTCCAATTCCTACAAATTTACTTCCTTGGCTGTAAAGTTTTAGAAACTACAATGCATAATAACAATAAAACAAATCCAGTGAATAAGGGAATCAAATATCATTACTTACTATATTAATTAATACATTGCTATGGCTTTTGAAACACATTTTCATGCATGTTACTAGTTTATTCTTAATCATGCTTAATGACTCACATCAGTAAATAGCAAGTTGAATAATAATATAAAATACTGAGTGCTATATATTTCTCTATTTCTAATAAAAATATTCTAAATACTTTATAGAATATAGAAAAGTGTCATCATTTCTCAATAACTCAAGAAAAAATAATAATGAAAATAACCTGCCCACATTTCTAGCCTTACCTTCCTCGAAAATAGTTGTTCTTTGTCTGTGCCATTAAAGATTACCCAAAAAACTTGTAAGTTCAATTATTTGATGAAGCAATAGCAATTATTTAGAATTGCGAAAGAAAGAGTAATAGAATTTTATTCACCTTTTAACCACATTGTCCTTGAAATGAGTTCTGACCATGGAGATACATTTTTTTTTTTAACAAACACAGGGTGCTTTTGAACTCAAATTTACTCTAGCCCTCAGTGAAGTCCAATACATACATACATGCATGCATACACACATACATATAAATGAAAAAGATAATTGAAAATTTCAAAGTCCCTAAAAAATAATAACAACTATAAGCAGTAAGTAAGTATCACCTGAGTCATTTCACAAAGACAGAGATAAGAGAAAGCATCCTAAAATACAGTCGGTATATCCATAGGCTTTGGGGTCCATCGATCACATTCTAATCCCAGTTTTGCCGTGTATCAACAGTGTCACCAGCAAGTTACTGAACTTCCTAGAGGCTCAGTTTCTTATTGGTAAAATGGAGGTAGTATAATCAGAGGGTTGTGAAGATTAACTAAAACAATGTACATTAAGTGCTAAACACAGTGTTAAAAATCTGATTATTAACTGTTTATTATTATTATTACGAACTATTCTCACTCCCACTCCTACTACTGCTACTACTATTACCACCACCACCAAAAGCCCTGAGCATTTAAAGTGTTAAGTGATGAAGAATGTAAAAATGGGCATATTTGCTGCCTAGCTTACATTTTACACCCTATTTGGCCTCTTCTTCCTTAATGAACTTTGTTTCCATTCCCTTCTCCCATATCTTTGTTTTCACTAAAATCTAAACACTTTTCCTGTTTAATAAAATGTTTAACATTAAAGCTTAATGGGACTGTACATCTAACTCTTTGAGGACTAGATACTTTTAAAAAATTTAAGTTTCTTTTTATAAAGGAAAATGCTGCTCAAACTCCTGAAAAAGATGGAGAAGCTTATTTTGAACACACTAAAAATTAAATACCTCCCTACACCCTCTCGTACTTGTCCTGATTTTTCACCATAGTGTTATCAACTGTTAACTTACTATATAGTTAAATATTATAATTTTCTGTCTTCTTATATTAAAATATATTCTCTATAAGGTATTTCTCTCTTTCTCCACCCACCTCTTTCCCTCTAGGAACTAAATTAGTACCTGGCATATTTTCTAAGTGGTTATTTTTCTTTCATTATTTTCCTATTGTAATATCCTCCTTGGGTTTTGATACTTGCACGCTTTTGCTAAACTTAAGAAATAACTTAATACTACGCTAACCATAAAAACAAACAAACAAAACCTTTATTTCCTTCCCTCATTTCACGAGGTTAAAATTTCACGTCTGTACAATATAACTTCTAACACAATCCCATTTCATTATCCATAAATTTTTACTTGGACATTTCAAAAAATGTTTCTTTCTTTTTGGAGAAGTTACAATAGTTAAACAAATGCATGTCAGTTTGAAGAAATTAATTCTCAGGTGAATAACTGATTAGTATGAGCTCTGGAGATATTTTATATAATTATTAATTGAAGTGGATAAAGATTACATGTTTACTTAAATGAGCATATACTCAAAGACTTGCATTATCAGCCTAACTGGTTAACTTCCTCTATACTGATGATTGAACTTAAGCATAGAGTATCAAAATAACTTGTCAAAATCATATATATATATATATTGACAGGGCCAGGATATGTACTCAGACATAATATTTTTTACCATTCTACTACCAACCGATTGCAAAGTGTATGAACATTAAAATATTCACACTTTAAAAACTGATTATTTTAGCCTTTGTAGTAGAAACTTTTTTTCTTTATTTGAAATAATACTTATTAAGAATATCAGAAAGTTAATGTATATTACTCTTTTTCTTTTAACATTAAAGACAAGATAGAAAATCATAACACTACAAGGAACACTCAGTGCTTCAGGAAGCTGGAAGAGAAGGGTCTGAGCTAGCGTCCCATAAAAAATTGTAAAGCAAAGCTTGCAGGTTTGTATGTGTGTGTGTGTGTGTGTGTGTGTGTGTGTGTGTGCGCGCGCGCGCACACACACATGTGCATATGCATACAGATGCATCATCTCTCCCAGGCACTCCTGAGCACTTCTGGGCACTTCTGGGCATGTAGACCATAACTATTATGATTATACCTACATTAATGAGCCTGAGGAAAAGATTATAAGTAAACATTTTCTCACAGGTACACACACAAAAAAGATGAGTGAGAAAGTCTTATACACACACACACACACACACACACACACAAACACACACACACACACATAATTGCTAATAAATCTATTTTCCAAGGGTATAATAAATCTTATATAGTAGCTTACAATCATCTTTAAACTAATCATATTGGTTTAATCTTACTAGGTGGACATAGGAAACAGTAATGCAAGAAATAGTAAAGCTGCTGAGTTATTTCCGCAAAGTCCATGTTTGTAAAATTCAGAAGGATATCAACAAATGTTTTGGTTACAATTGTTAAACATGGAAATGATTGAAATAATTCAAATAAGCAAAAATTCTGGCATACTTGGAATCAAATTCCACGTAGATCTTTTTTACTTTCACAGTTATTTCACAAATGAGTTTTATTTACACGATTCAATTATTATTAAAATTTCAAAGTGATGATACCATTATGGTCAGAGGAGAGTTAATCTAATCCAGATCTAATCCGGTAAGATGATTCTACATATCTCTTAGGTAAGTCATCTGAGGCAGCCAGTAGACAAAATATCACCAAGGATAAATTTCCCACATTCAAAATTATTAAGGCAAAAAAAAGGAGATATATACAATTTAACATTCCTAATATAAAAGTACAGAAAGTTCACCTTCTCAAATCTATCCAAGGCTGTATTTACTGTGAGTGGCTAAAACAAATTGCAACTCTCATACTGAGAACTTATGTCAGTAATATGAGACTATTGTGCATATCATAACTTGTACTCAAGAAAGGACATGAACAATAACTTATCAAGAAACCTCATATAAGCATAATTCTTATCTTTCATCTTTTTGTAAAGTGTTCTTTCCTTTGTTCTAAGGGATGTTTAGTCCCCAAACGCTTTTATCCTCTAACATCCTTTAGCAGCTATCATGACACTTTACCAATCAGCACTTGAATCTAAAACATACTTATGTTTATATGCTGGGTTAAAAAAAAAAAAATTAGTAGTCACCTTTTTACCTCAGTATGTTATTTTATCTTTCTAAGGTATTTTTATTTTAAAAATATTCCATTTAAATTGATTTATATTTTCAAGTGTTAGAAACTGGGATAATATAACACTGAATAAACTAGGATAATATAACACTGAATAAAAATAACATTTAGTCAAAAGCACCATTAATTTTTACAAAGAAAAACAGATAAAATAAAATTATAAGTAATTAGTGAAATATGCCTTACTTGTATGCTATTTCTACAGGGAAACAAAAAGGTGAATTATCTAGTGCCCAAATGAAAAAAACTGTGCTGAAATTAGTGGAACTAGATTTAAATCACATTTATTCACTTACTAGAAATGATCTTGTATAAGTTATAAATCTTTCTGATGCTTATATATAAGTTGAAGATATGTATACTTACTTGACTCATATCACTAAGGTGATGTGAAGATGAATCAGTGTAAATAAAAACATTCATACACTGTAAAGTGTTATATAAATTTAACTTTTGGTACTTATTTGGAAACAATTTCCTAAAATATATTTCCTAACCCCCAAAAATTCAATTTAATTTAAATGGACTGAACCAAACCACGATAAAGTTCTTCTACCTTTCAAAAATCTATGGTTCCACAGTATTTCCTAACAGTCATTAAACATCACAAAATTATACCTGATGATTAGAGCACAGATCAGAGTCAGAGGGGTGATTAGGAACCATTTTCTTGGAGCTAACAGTTGAGGTCATAAACATGTGTATGTTCTTCAAGAGAAGAGAGCAAGAAAAAAAGAATAAATGATTGAATTTAGATCTGAGGGAAAAAGATAACACAAAGAGTGTGTAGAGAGAAAAGGGAAAACAAGGTAGTGCTGTAGTGTGTGAAGAAATGGGAATCAGGAAAAAAGCGGGCCAATAGTAAACCAGTGAGTAAAGGATTTAGCAGGGAGGAGAAGACTTTTAATTCCAATACTGTGAAAAACAGAAATCATTTTGTGGTGGTGAAGAAGAATTAGGGAAGAGAAATAGGGCAAGAGAATATAGGCAACAGAAGATTAGTATCTACTCTCTCGTCCTCTCATTTCCTTCCTTTCATTGTCAATATTCTAGTGAATTTTCAGAATGATGATCATGATAGTAATGGTGACTATAGCAGGTAACATATATACTGAGCTTATAGGACGTGCAGGTAACTGTTGCTAAGACTTTCACATGCATTAACTCATTTAATTCTGACAATAATTCTATATGCGGAATACAAGAAACAAAGAAGTTACATTCATAACATGAATAAGACAGAACTTGAACCCTCAGGTGGTCTTATACCCGAGTTCATGCTCTTAAACACTATCCTAGTAACAAAAGCAAATTTCTCTACATTTACAGTATAAAATCCAGAAATATCTACTACTTCTGGTGGCCACACAAGTCACACAAGCTTTTGGGAAATAAATATTAGGGCAAGAGAACAAAGAAAATAATGTTTCAGAATCAGATAAGAATGCTATTACCACTGAAACTTACTTTTCTTTGTTTTTCTTAGCTGGTAAAAAGGTATTGTTGGAACAGTAGGTGGAAGAGTGAAAACTGACTGTTTCCCTAAATAATAATGAACTCATAGGAGAAAAAAAGCACAGCAATATTTAAAATTTTACAAAGCAAATAATTTTGTTTTAATTAATGTTCTCATAATAAACATATATTGTCTAGAAGTAAAAGGTAATATGATTGTATTTCATTGTTATGCTTTAAATAAATATTTTTGATAACATCTAAAGAATACTTTCCTTATTCAACAAACCACATAACTATCAAAAAGAATCATAATTGATTTCATAAGTAAATTTCATAAATAGGAATTATACGTTTTTCCATTATTAGACCAAGAGATACTACATTAATAAAATTAGAGATAGTTCTTGAACATGGTTATACTAAAGCCACTGTTTCCAGGAATACATTATTTATTACTTTACTTTTCCATGGAAAAACAGAAATTCTTCTATTGGTTGTGGCATCCACATACTCTTTGGAGTCCTTCAATTACAATAGTGGACCACTAATTACATTATGGCCTAATTTAAAAAAATCTTCTAGGAGTATTCAGGTGCCATTCACAAATAAATGAAACATTGACCACTTAGTTTGACCCTGTGAAATTCTGTTAGAAGTGCTTAACAGAAAAGGATGGGAATGAAAACATCTCACTTGTAGAAGATCTAAACAGTTTTCTGACAAGCAGGAGATATTCACTGGGTGGGTGGCGGGGGCTAATTTCTAGAGAGATCAGAAGGAAAAACGTAATTTAACATTCGGTATCACAAATTTATTTTAGACACAGAATGCTTTAGTTAAAAAACACTGGCATCAGATATAAAGGTGACAAATATAATTTATTTTTTTTAAACAGAAGAGAATCATCTGTTTTAAATTGATTAAATGAAAGACTATTTTAAAAGTAAGGATAGATAAGAAAATTTTCAGGCCAATGTTTTCATTGTAAGTTTCCTTCTTCCATATTTTCAATGCTGTTCCCCAAGAAACAAAAAGATTTACTAAATGAGAAAATGAGTGTAAAGTGCTTGCAGAGTACAAAGCATATAAGTTTGTAATAGATGGTAGATCTTATTAGGAAAGCCAGTTCAGCAAATTCTACAAAATTATGATGTACTTGTATTGATAATATTGTCAATTTTTTCTTTCTACAACTTAATTAAATATCTGCTCTAAGGGAAAGCATACATGTAGATTATAGTAATCTCTGTGATTTAATTATTTAATTGAAAGCAACGTTAGGTTTTCTTTCGCTATTAGGTAGTATCCTTTCTCTCTCCTTTCATCATCCATCTGTCCATACATCCGTCTATCCATCATCCATCCATCCATCCATCCATCTGCCCATCCCTGTCTTTATAATTATCCATCTATCTACTCCTCCATCAAAATTTTAGCTTTATATTGTGAGTACCTAATATATTCTCACTAAACATATATTTGTTAATAATCAGGTAAGACTGTCAATCTTTCATGTATCTTGGAGTCAAATTCCACATAATAGTGCCCCTTTATTTACAAATTGGTAAAAACAATCATGCTAGGCACAAATAATTTTCCTTTTCTAGAGCTATAATTATAACATAAGTACATACTATTTTTAAAGGTTATAATGTTTTCCATTCCTTTTCCCTATAGAAGGACAACAGAGATCAGAAATCTTGACAGAGCTACTGTTAGATGAATTACTGTAAACAAAGGAGACCATCACTGAGCAACTGAGCTATGAACCAAAAAAACCAAAAGTGCTGTTGAATATCTCACAAGACTGACACACTGAAGAGAACTCCACTACTGAAAAACAGACAACAAAAAGAAATCCTACCAAAAAAACTAAAACCATTTGTGTGTATAAGGGCCTGTTCATTATTCATTATTTCCTATAGTCTTATGAATATATATTAAAAATGTTATAGCAGTTGTAATATTTTAATCATGCAAAATATTATATTTTTACTTTGTGATTGATCTCAAATTTCTGAATATAAAAATGACACCAAATCATAAGCTCTTTATTTCTGGTAGAGGAGCGGGTATGCATCTGTTATTATCATTAAATCAAAGGGATTGTTGAATAGTGTTTAACAATGAAAAATGAAGAAGTAGGTAATGTTTATAAGTATTACTATCATCTTGAAACTGAAGAAGGCTAACCTAGGCAATAAGTGTACATCATTTTGATGCAATAGAAACAAAAGGAGTACCTATATTAAACAGCAAATTATTACTAAGATTAACAGTGTCTGTTCACATAAAGATCATGATTAAATTGCAGCAGAATCAAA
Organism: Macroglossus sobrinus; assembly: GCA_004027375.1. Lineage (NCBI taxonomy): Eukaryota > Metazoa > Chordata > Mammalia > Chiroptera > Pteropodidae > Macroglossus > Macroglossus sobrinus. The sequence continues at coordinate 112,832 of PVKZ01001603.1, forward strand.
ACAAATACACATACATTCACAAGAAAAAAAAAATGCTTGCATCTATTCAAAGTGACTGTTGTAGCTCTCTTCAGAAAACCTTGCATTAAAAAAAAAATTACCCAAATATCTATAAACTGGAAAACTATAGTTACATTGAGATGCTCCACTTTTCTAGTCCAGAAATTAATCACATAAAATCTTGATAGTGTGTCATTTAGCTAATCCTAAAGTTAGTCTTTGTTTTCATTTGTTACATAAAGCACAGATTCTAATAAATACAGTGTTACATAACCAAGCTTCAAAGGCTTCTGTAAACTAAGCAACTCACAGCATCTCTGCCTTCAGCAATCACACTCCAGTGAATCATCCAAATGACCTATTTGCTCATTAAAAACTCTGTGTACAGGTTGCAAATGTCAGAGTCTAAATTTACATTTTAAAAAGTACATCTTGTAGCAGTTTAATGAAAATATTTTAAAGATATCAGGTCAAATATCACTATTTACTCATCTGTTCCTTTAGCTTTAAATATTTTTGGCCTAGATTCACATATTCTTCAAAGCCACACTTTATGATCACTCCTCTTAACATTTCACTATTTTAACAGTTTGAAACACCATTTGGAAAGGAGGCTAATATTTTCATCCCCACTTCAACAGCATGCTGACAAATAATTTAAAAATATTTGATTTTAGTGTTGTGTATGCTCTCAGAATATGAAAGTGTATATACCAAGAATAAATAAGCTCTGGGAGCTTTACATTTACTTTGAATATTATCAGTCAACTTAAATAGATGTGATGTATCAAAGGAGTTTAATTTTGAACACAGACCATGCATGTTTATATTCTACTCTAGAATATAGAGAAATCACAAAAAATGACCTAAGTATGTATGTAAGTATGTATGTTTTACTTTTTTCCTGTGGATGATGGTGCTGTGGGTCACAAAAAGGAATTTCTGGGGATGAATTTGTGGGGGCTGATGCTAGGATGCTGAGGAAAGATAGTTAATGAGAGAGAAGCTTGCTAGTACCATTAATTTGTGAATAATTTTTTCATGCTGCTTATTTCTCAAAACTATATCAAAATCATTTTGAACATTTTGGAAATAAATCATCATCGGTAATACTACTATGGCTACCACCACAACCACACATCAACACCCATGAACGGAAACCATGATAGTCAGGAAGAGGCACAATGGTGCAGTTGAAAAAAACATAAGCTTTGCAATACACTGCTCAACCTTTATCAGCAGTGTGCTGGAGAGAAGTTAGGTAGTTACTTAAAGGCCTCAATTTACTAATTTGTCACATAAGGCTAATACAACCTATCTTATAGGGCAGCCAGGAATATTAAACTTCATACTTAATGAAGAAGGCTAGAAAACAGAAGCACCTCAAAAGAGGGCTCCTAACACCCACACTCTCCCCCACATCACTCAAAATGTGGTATCATCTGTGTTGTTCAGAATAAATTAGAATGATCAGTTTGCCCTTGGGGGCTTAGCAGTTTTCCTTTTGATTCAAATGCTGATTCTTTCTCTACTGTAAGCAATGTGAAAGCATAAGCAAATATAACACATCAGGAAAATATACATTATCTTCCTAAGAATGAAACTTATAATCTACCTACTTACCCAACACATTCAGGTCTCAGTTCTACATCACCCACATTGCTATCTGCTGAATTAAAGAACGTTGGTGATTATTACACTGAAGATTAGCAGTTAAAAAGACCAATGTGACACAGTGTATACGCAAATAATCACTGCTGTTCTTGTTTATTTTCTAGAATGTGGCTGTAGATTCCTTTTGCAGAAACAATACAGCGTTCTTTAACAGTTACCATGAAAACCAATTTAAAAAACTTAGCAAAATATATCAACTTTCCTCTTAGTTTTCAAATGTATCATCTTATTTTGAAGTGATAGTTAAAACTGTCCTTAAAGTATTCCTTCTACCTTGCTGGCATTGCCTCCAAAATAGCTCCCCTTATGACTATCTATTCTTCACAGATCTGAGTGAAAGTTGATGTCTTGCTATTTGATATATAGGACATATAGGCTCAAAAAGTGGAACTGCTCAAGAATTCAGACATGTTACCTATTGCAAGTTTATATTTCACAGTGACAGAAGAAGTTCAAATGACTTCTTTAGAAACTTTAAATTTGTTCCAATCCTGCTTTCCAGGAATTAAAAATTTGATGAATTTCTTGACTTGATTAACACCTTCAATTTTGTCACTGTAGATTCTTCACAGTGAAAATCTGTATTCAATTCACTGGCACAGCAGTTGGAAGTACCAAGGCATAAAACACTTCGGTAAAGTCAGAAAATACAACATAGAAACCCAATTTTTTTTTTTGTACTTTCCATATCTGAAATGCTTCTATAATGAATGCTGAGCTGCATGCCATTTAAAGGTATAAGTCAAAAAATGAAAGGCCAAAAATAAATGAGACCTGTAAAATACTAAAAACAATAAAAGGACTCTTAAAGCTAAGCTTAGAACAACAAGAAGTAGGAAGAACAGATTTACCTGCTGTTTATGAAAGATGGTACAATCATAACAGATTAATAACAGAGAACTATTCTACTCTAGCATTTTATCTTCTCTTTTAGGTTAGAGGGAAAAATACAATACATACTTTTTCATGTTTCATGTTAAATTTTGGATTTTAGAATAAAATTATTAACTGAATAAAGAATATGTGAGCTATGATATAACACTAGTGTACATAAAAAAAAACTAAAGATTTTTAGATTTTTATCTGAATGCAAATACAAAATGAGCATAAAATGTGATGCTGCCAGTAAAGCTAATGTAATTTCAACTATATTAGCAGAAGCAGTATCAAGATAATGGGAGATAATGGGGCACTCTATATCATACTTGCCAGACCATATCTGGAATACTGTGCTGTTCATTCTGGAGACACAATGTAAGACAAATGTGAACAATGCTGGGCGTATTTTGCTAAGGGAGACATGATGGCAAAAGTCTAGAAAGTATCATGAGAACCTATTAAAGAAACTAGAAGAAGTATTTGCTCAGGAAGAAGAAGACTAGGAAAGTGGTACTGTAAGGAGCATGATAATAATGTCTTTCTGATTTAAAGAGCTGGCATACAGAACAGGTATTATTCCCAGAGTACAGAACTACTTCATTTACATTTAAGGCAATATTTTTTAAAATTAAAAAATTTGGACTGTTTACATTATGAAATAGTGCAATTCCTAGGGCTGAAAGCATTCTAATGATGGTTAAGCTGTTATTTGTGGAGGCATTTATAGACGGAACTTCTACACTGAACTGGGTCACTGGAGTACTGAACATCACAATATCCAGAAGAGTTTATGATTTCTAACCAGAAGTTAAAGCTGGAATTACGAACTTATAGTTACTTAGAAGGTTTAAGTATGTCGGAAATGGTCTCTTGCTCTCTCCCTCTTAAAAAAATCCTCATTATAGAAAGGTATTCCATTTGCTATCTAGTCCATTAGGTCTTGCATACTTCTTGAGCATTTAAAGAGGCTGTTATTAAAATGCAGATGTTTTCAGAAGAAGTAGTAACATATGGGAATTCTTACACCTTGATAGGAAAACATGAATGAGAAAGAAAGGTGGCAAGAGTAAATAAAGTCCAAGTAGAAGACAAAAACCTTGCAGGAAAAGAACCGACAATATTTCTTCAAGGTTTTCCTAGAGATCCAATAGATGACCAAGGCTTCAACTACTACTTCTAGAAAGATATGGCCCAGTTCTCCAAAGAGTCTTTATCGTTACAGCTTCTAATGAGTACAGTTTCTGAAAGGGGTCACTGATGCTAAGCATTCAATGTTTGTGAATATATAGAGTGAGTGTCTGTAAAACAGGTGCCTATAGACATTTAGACAAATCACTAATTTCAGGAGACTCAATTTAGGTCAAACTTTATCAAAACCAAATTAGCCTTTTATGTGCAGTTTAACTTTGTATTACCAAAGTTAACTTTTGAGTGGGTTCTACTATGTTATTAAAAATGTTTTATTTAATAGCATTTATTAAAGTTAAATAGATTTTAGATAGGAGGTCATATTATTTGAACCAAGATTTTTCTTCTAAACATCATCATTAAAATTCCTATGCTAATGATCCTAAATTAAACTCAAATTTTTTGTTCCCCTACCTGGTTACTCCTCCTTGCTTTACTATACTCAGTAATAATATCATTCTTCCCATTATTCAATATGAAATCTTATATTTTCTCTTCCATACACCATGTCCAAACAATGGCTGACTTCCTTTAGTACAAGAAAGGCTTCACATACCTCTTTGTATCCTATTGCTGTTACTTTAGCTCATGTACTAGTTATCTGTAATTTCTCATAATTATTATCTGTGCATCTAATCCCTCTCCTCAAAAAAACTCTCCTACATACTGTGTATATGAGATGTTTTCTAAAGCATACATTCTCATCAAGCAGCTTCCTAGCTCAAAACCTTCAATGACTCACTATAAAACTATAGAAAAAAAAAAAGCCTAAACTAATTAATATGGCATTAAAATCTTACATTATGTGATCTTATTCTTTCTTTTCAGCTTTATCCTTTAATACTTCTTTTTATGGTCATCATCCTCCAGTCAAGTCATTATGCTGTCTATTATCTAAGCATATCTATGCTTTCCAACAGCTGACATGGCCTTCCTCAATTTTTTCTATTATGATTTTATTCATTTCTCCAGATTCAAACTTAAAGGTCTTTTCCTTAATCAATTAATCTCAGTATCTCAACATCACTCCCTCTTTCTCCCCCTCTCTCCCACATCTAGGCTTAAAGGTCTTTTCCTTAAATCAATCAATCGATTGATCTCTCATTTATTTTTTTCTGGTTCTCCATTCTCTCTTGAAACATTCATGTTCCCTTCCCAGTTACTGCATTATGCTTTACATCATAGTTTGGTCTTATACATCTCTTCTTCCCAACTTGGAGGTCAAGAACAGGGCTTTAAAAAGACTGCATTAGATCCCAAGTGTTCTGTAAATGTGTTTTGGTTTGATTATAACAAAAAGTACATTTTGATTGTATTTGATTATATTACATTATTAAGTATAGAAGGATTTAATCTAAGGGCATTACTTTAGCAGTCTAGAGCTCATAAGGGTCATATATGAGTTGCTATAAGTCTATTATTTGTTTGCATTCTTTATGGAGATGGTGAGAGCATTTGCTTCTTGTAATAGTACAGCTTTTTTAAAGTAAGTGCAGGTAACATTATCACATTGATTTTCTTTATCTGCCTCTTTGTGCATACACAATACAAAGAAAATCTGCTAAAGTAACTTCATTCTTCAAACAGACACAGAAAAATAAAATCTATTTGCCTTCTGTGTGTCTGAAGGTAGCATTTGGAACCATGGATACTGCTTTGCAACTATAACAGGTGCCAGGTTTTGGACATTGCTGACACCCTGAAAGTTCAAAGCAGGAAGACAGAATGAACCAGGGAATTTGATGATATAGTCACAGCGCTGGGGTCACCCTATCTCAGGGATTTTATTAAGTGGACAATACTTTTTCCTTATTGTCTAAGCAAGTTGAACAAGGGAGTTCTATTATTGTAGCTAGAGATACCCTGACACCTGGGACTTTATGTTGGCATCAGTCTTCTTGCTCAGGTGGCAGATGTTAATCATTGTTAAAGCTCCAAGGATAAAGAATATTATTTCTACTGCCTGCTTAAAAACCTGTGCTGGTTTGCAGCTAGGTCCTGAATTTGAAATTTTTGTAATGAATCTGCTAAGTCATAATCTCTTAAAGTACACTGTACTTTTCCTTTTGGAACAAGTTTCTAACTTACAATTACTAATGTTTTCCCTCTTCACTAGGTTAAAAGTTCCATGAGAGCAGTGGCTGTATCTGCCAAGAAAATTCCCACATTTAGAGCACCTTGCACAGGGTTAGACACAGGTGCTCAGTAAATAGGTGCTCAATAATTATCTGTGAAATAAATGTGAATGAATGAATAAATATATAAAGAATATCAAACACATTCTCCCTGCTATTTCCTTTGCTTACACTTCCATACCTTGATTCTTTACCAATTTAGGCCTACAAAGGTGAGCTATGTTCTGCATTATAACAGACAGGAAAGAGAAAAGGAAAAAAAGACTATTCTCAGAGGGAACTCACAAAATATTTTCATAAAAAAAATACAATTACTTCCTGTATTTCATACTGGATCAAACATTTTTAAATGTTCAGGATCATACATTTTAGGGCCAGAATGAAGCTTAGGATTAATTTAGTATAACTGAGCTGAGCAAAGATTTACCAATAGACTATTTCAAGTTCCTCATTTTACAGATGAGGAAACTGAGAGCTACTGTCACCAAGATCAGCATTAGTCTTTTTTATTCTTTATTATGTTAAAAAAGAAAATGAATGCAGAAAGTTATAGTCACTGGAAACAAAAAGGATATTTTCCTGGCGATTTTGTTCCGACTCGGTAATCAGTGTAGCTCTTGCTTGGATGAAAGTTGAAAATAAAAAGAAGATTTGCTCTCTCAAAAGCGATAACCTTATTGGCTTCATGCTTTTCACTCACATAGGCCTGCAAAAATTAACAAATATATTACATTCAAATAATACCTTGATGCTACTATAAGTAAATTATTTACAAAAAGTTGTTTTTCTGTTTATTAATAGCTTTGTTAGTTATAAGCCAAAAAGAAAAATGCCAGTATATTATATTTTTTGAACATGTTGTAATTTTCCAATATCAAACACTAAGCCAACAATAGTCTCAAAAACTGCTCAAAAAGTATAAAAATCTCATGAGCCATTGCCAAATTCAAACAAAGCACAAACAGACAATTAGTGTTGTGGGTTTTGATTTGGGTAATAACAAGGGCATGAGATATATATAAGTGTTTGTTTGTGTGTGTGTGTGTGTGTGTGTGTGTGTGTGTGTGTGTGTATATACACACACACACACACATACATATATTTATATACATACATTAAATCTACTTATATGTGAATTTTTTAAGACTTTTGTTTTAGTTATATTAATGAGGTAAGTCACATACAATTTTCAAAATATAATATAAAATTATTATATTTATTTCTGCAGTTGTAGTTATCTTAAAAAGAACTTTGCATTATAGCATAGCTTTGTCAGACTAAACAGCAATCTAAAGTCCTTTTCAATATATATTTTGCCTAAAAAAAAGAAATCTGAAAAGAAAGTACAACATTTACGAACTGTCTTATTTTATACATAATGTTTTACAGTAAGCAGGAAATTTTGCCTTTTCAACACCACCCTCTTACAGTCCCAGGTGCGAGAGGACTTATTTCCATGCATATCAGCAGTACCACTCTTGGAAATTTAGAAACATGAATTAAGGCTCTAGAGTAAACAGCATGCCTTTTGGTATTCAACATTGTTCCTACTGAAAAGGAGCATCATTTTGTCCTCTTTTGGAAATAGCATTACTGATAAATGTGAGTAGGCATTCGTGTCATGTAGCCAACCCTACTGGATTTATAAGTACCTTTGTTTAACCATTAAAAAAATCATACACAGCAGAGTAAAAAAACATCAACAGTAATTTCAAACACCACCAGTAAAAAGTAAATGGATTACAAGTAACATACACTATATGCTAATTTTTTCAAGAAAAAAAAAGTATGTATAAAATTTGCACCTGTTAATTACATTTTTGAAAACTTATTGAAAACTGAGATTTTAATTCCAGTGGAGAGTCAGGTTCATGAAAAATATGAAGTAGTATGCAGGAATAATGGCATCTATTGAAATAACAAGTTAGAGACCAATAAGAAGAAGAAAGAAAATAAATTAAAAAAAAATCTACATGTTGTCAAAGTAATTTATAACAGCATCATTATTTATATAAAGAAAAACAGTCAAAATAATTAAGATGTTTCCACAGCAATTTCCAAAATGGATTCCATGCAGAGCTTTTGTCATTTATTTTAACCAATTGAAATAAAAATTACTAAATTTAAACAGCAACACACTAAACAGGAAGTAAGCAGAGAATTATGCTCAAGATTTTCATTATCTGTTGCAGAGACTTCAATGAATAATAAAGTGCTGTTTAACGGACCTGCATATAGATTTAAATCAATTGCCTTTCTATGCATGTACAACATTGTGACTATAACATAACCCTTAGAGTAAAGAGCTTACCTGTGGAGCTGAAAGCCAATTGCATCTTTCTTCCAGTGTATTCATATCCCTGTCAAAGTTATTTAGAAACTTATAGCGAAGAAGGTCATCATCAGTTAAATGAAACTGCCTTCTGGCATAATGGTAACTCTCATTATTTCCTATTCTTGGGAAGTCTAACCATTCAGGATGTCCAAATTCATTTCCTGCATTAAAACAAAACAAAAACAAACAAAACAAAAATAAATCATATCTAATAATGTTCCCATTTCTTAAGTAAGATAACTCAATAATTATATTGTTTTAAAGTACTTAAAATAAGTTGAGGTTACAATTTACTATATCTGTCCCCTGTAAATGATGTACAACCCTGGTTCAGAAAACAGCATAGTCTAGCACAAAGACTACCAACCACATTTGAACTCAGAAGCTCAGGATCTACTTTTTGCTCAGCTATGTACTCCATGTTGCATGTCTCATCTTCCTGATGCACAGACTGAGAACAGTTATCTCTGTCTTAATTTTTTCAACTTCGAAATAATCTTTGAAATTTTTGAGTAGCTTCTAAAAATCTCTATTTCTGTAATCTCTGAGATCTGTGGAATGCTTTATAATTTCCAAAGGCTTTGTATGTATCTTATTCTTTGATTGTCAAAGGAACTCTCTATTATGTCCATTTCATAGATAAAAATCCAAAGCTCTGGGTGATTAAGGAATTTGTCCAGTCTCACACAGATTATACATAGAAAAGGAACCACTGGATTTTAGTTCTGATTAAAATCCAAAGTTCTTTCTACCTCATCACATTAGGCAAGTGTGCTATAAACTTTAGGTGATAGAGAAACCCACGTCATCACTCTCATTATTCATTTTCTTTCTCACATCTATGCACTATCATTAGATGTGTACCTTTAATTTCAAGTGTTTGTGTGTGTGTGTGTGTTTAGCTGAGATACTTGGTTAGAAATCCATTTAAATATTATTTCTCATTATAATGATGAAAAATCAGAAACTCAAAACACTTAAAAAATGGAATAACAACACATATACATTTTTCATTCTGAAAATCAAATTCAGATATTAGTCATCTAATAGATGGGTCCTACTGTTTTTCCCAAATTGGATTTCTAATTTACTGCTCCTTTTCCCCCTAAAAATTAAACACTACTTTCTAAAATGTACTTTCATTTATCACTTTAACATTACAATTTTCTAAGCCACACATTTCTCCTTTTAGTTAGAAACTTAGCTATGGTTAAGAACCATAGCCACCACAAGTATGTCCTACTTTAAAGAAACTAGTACATTAATATTCTAATAAATAAAAAAAACTAGAAAGCTAGAGTATAATTTAAATTATTTATTGTAGAGTTGCTTTAAATGATAACCTATTCTAAGAAACACTAAAATTTGCATTTAACTTTTGAGGACCATAGTCTTAAAACTAAAAAGAACATCCAAACAAATATATCTGTAGTACTTTTATAAAAATTAAAGTACCTATAAATATTTTGCTAAATTCTGATATTTCATGCTAAATAGTATTTCTTATGATGTTGTCCACTATGTGACAGAGGAGGGAACCAAATTTCCGAATCTTTGGGCCTATATTTACTTTAGGATGCCTTAAAGTGACACAAAGAACTTCCTTTTGCTCCACTTACGAGTCCTGCCTAGGTATGGAGTTTGATTTACAAAAGCCCACGGTATACTCACAGTATAACTGGCTCCATCATCCACTTAATTGGCAAAATGATGCACGTTCAGAAATATAGTGGAGCACATTCCTTATTAATTACAAAGGTACTGCCAGTGTGGGGGAAATTATATGTCCAAGTATTAGTGGATTTCCACTAGTGGAAAACTTTGGAAAGACTAGAAATGCCATGAGGCAGCTAACGTATAGTAGTCTACAAACCAGATCCACACTTTTTATAGGTAAAATGTTTTTACTTTGGTATGACCACAGTTCTCTGAGTTGGCAACAGTATTAATAAGCAATTCCTTTAGTGCTTCCTGGGGGAGATTGTTGCATCATTGCCATCATGATTATCACAATAGAAATAGCAGCAAATGCTTAATGTCAGCTTATTACATGCTAGCCACTGCACATGAGTTAACTTCCATTTTTTAACAGCCTTGAAGTAGGTACTATAATTATTCCAAGTTTATAGGTATGGAAACTGAGGCACAGAGCATTATTAAGTAGTGAACCCAGACAGTCTTGTTTTAGGAGCTTGGCTCTTAATTACTACTCCATCATAACTCAAGTAAATACCATGGAAATACATGCAAAGAATGACCAATCTCTCATATGCAGACAAGAGATTCCAAACTAATGGAATGACACGTGCAGATGTATTGGGGTGAGAAAGTGAGACATAGTGAGGAGTTTGTTCAGCCATATATTCAGATTTGTGGTGAGAAGATGTGGGACAGACAAAATGAGGTTAGATTAGAATAGGCCTCATAAAAAAATTGGACTTTATATTGAAGACAATAGGGAACCAAAAGCTATTTATTTTCAAGTAGGAAAATGAGAAGTTCAAATGTGTTTATTATGATAATGTCTCTGGTGCAGTGTGGAGATACTGGATATTGGGGTAATTAAATGGTAACAAAACTATTATGTAATCCAAAGTATAAGGTAAGAGATGATGAGATGTAATGAGAATTTAAATGGCATTTCAGAGGTGAAAAAAAAAAAAAGAATTTGATGACTGCCTGCTCAATGGAGGTTGTGAGGGAAAGGGAAGTCTGGATGCAATTTTGATGTCTTAAGCTCAGAAGACTGAGTAGTGACAGCATTGTCTGCATTAGGGGAAAATAATGACAGAGGAAGTGTGTGGGGAGAAGATAATGAGTTAATTTTTTGGCATACTAAGTTTAAGACCTGAAGAATATATAGGCATCCATGGATTTAGAATAACATTGATAAAAAAGAAGGTACTGAAACTCAGGAGCGACTTGGGGACGAGGAGCAGGAGTAATTATGAGGCCTTAATATTTAATAGTAGTTATAGCTGCAAGAGGAAAAATGGCCATGGGCAGCATCCCAAGTAACTGAAGGCAGAAAGAAGATCAATTAGAGAACACAGAGGAGCAATGGTTAGCAGAGTAAGAGGGACATCAGAAGAAAATACATAAAGCTAAAAGAGTTTCAAGGCAGATGGTCAGTGCTACAAAAAAAAAAAAAAAAAAAAAAAAAAAAAAAGGAACTGTACTTTTCAATCCATAGTATGCTCCAGAGAAAGCATATGGATTCCAAGAGAGTTTGTTAAATACTTCAGTGATTCTAATTCATCACCTTTGGTGTGAGTCTTATGCAGCAATCTAGATTTTCATCAGCCTCCCCATAATAACCTGAAAGTAGGTGGGCTAAAGGTCATACTCTGAAGAAACATGGCATAGAGATTTGAAAGTTCTTTGTGTTTAAATAAGGACAGTTATTAAACATGATGCCATGAAAACAGATTTCCAAGTCAGCTATATTTAGATTTTAATTACAACAAGGCTACTTAATAAGTGATGTGAATTTAGGCAATTTAATTTCTCCAGTACTCAGTTTTCTCATCTGTAAAATAGAACGTTTCATAAAAGCTATTTTAAGATTCAAATGAGGCAAGTGAGGCACTTGGTATAGGGTCTGGCAGCTATAAACTTTCAATGTATGGCAACTTTTATGTTACACATTTCTACTCATAACCAATATTGCTCAGGAAAGAATGACATAAAGGGCAATAGATGAGAGTTATGATAGCTAAATTTTTTGGCTCTCATCATTTAGAGGAGGGAACTGACCAACCCTACTCTGCAGCAGACATACAAGTAACCAAGATGAACTTAAAAGGCAGCAATTTGGCTACTCTTCACTTAGGTTTCATGATACATTATTCCTTTCTTTAAAAAATAGAAATTCTATATTAATGCATTTACTCATATATTTAATAACACAAAACACATTTCTCTAAGCCAAGTATTAATGACTTTGAATTATCTGCTATTTTAGATTTAAAAGACAGAATTAAAAGCAAAAATAATTTTGCTGCACAACACCCAGACTGATAGGGTAAATCAGGTTGCTACATTAGGAATCCCTTCTCAGCTTTCTTTCTTCATTATTCTTATACGTTCATCCTGCAAAACCTCTGAACAAGCTATCAGGGGTTATATATATACTATTATTTAGTACACAGGTAGTATATAATAGTATATATGTTGTATATATAAGCTATATATAGTATAGATATTAGCTTATATAGAGTATATATGTTATACTATACATTTGATTATATTCCACTAAAAATTAACAGTTTAGGCACATTCTGAAACTAGAGTTCTGCTTCGGCTAGAACACTACAGACACCTGAAAGCCTCCTTATCTCCTAATTTCTTCCTAGCCTTCTTAAAAATATAACCCCAGGTCACAACTCCTATTGTTTGTCATCTTTTCTAACTACCTCTGGTAGACTAATGAGGTAGAAAAATAAATTCCTCTCCTCTATATAGATAAGTTTCTCTGTTAGTATCCCTCCTTGGAAGCTCAGTTCTCATCAGTACAGAATTGAATGGTGAGTACAACTAAAACTATTGGGGGCTATATTAACCCATCTCATATTCTGCTTAAAAGGTTAAGTGCCTGCTCCCCAGAAACACACACATACACACTTATACACACATAGGATACAGCTTTAAGGATTCATAGACTTCATCCAAAAACTGATCCAATACGAAATTACATTATTTCTCACATTCTAGCATGAAAATTGACATCCTGATAATCTATAGTATAAATAAGAACTAATGAGTAGCAAGTCACAATTAAATGAGGTAAGCCATGCAAATTATTTAGAAAAGCACAAGACACACAATATGTGATTAAATATTACCTAATATTAACTAATATTATAGCTATATTTTTCTTTTATTATTTTTATTGTATGAGCAATATACTGATACATTATTTTAAAAAAGTATTAAGAATTCAAGACAGAGGCTTAATAAATATTAGCTAATATAAGCTTTTATTATAGTGTTATATTTTTCTTTTATGTATTATTTTTATTGTACAAGTAATGAACTTGTAATTACTGTTAAAAATTACAATTAAATACACCCATAGAATATCTGAAATCTTACCAAATAATCACTTGCTATGATCTGACTGTTAGTGTCCCTCCAAAATACCTCTGTTGAAATCCTAACTCCTCAATATGATGGTATTAGAAGATGAAACCTTTGGGAGGTGCTTAGGTCATAAGGGTGGAGCCCTCATTAATGGGATTAGTGCTCTTTTAAATAAGAGACTCTAGAGTTCCTTAACCCCTATCACCAAGAGAGAATACAAACTAGATGTCTGTAACCCATAAAAGGGACCTCATTCAACCATGCTGGCACTCGGTTCTCAGACTTCTAGTCTTCAGAAAATGTGAAAAATAAATTTCTTTTTGTTAATAAGTTAACTGATCTATGGTATTTCATCACAGCAGCCAAATAAACTAAGACACCACTGTTTCTATTTTGGTAAAATTATTTATTTTATTTATATCTATAGCAATAGCTATAGATAACATCTCTATATCCATGCATCCATCTATGTATGTATGTATGTATGTATGTATGTATCTATTTATCTATCTATCTACAACTTGTTTTGAACAAAGATAGATTTATATTATATGCTATTTTAAATTTTAATGTATTTTCTATGTGAATATGTATACATTTCCATGATGGTATTCAATTATGTGCAAATAACAATTTTCTTTAATCATTCTCCTCATGTTAGTCATTTTGGCTTTTTCTAACATTTTAGTATTACAAAAAATGACAAGTCTTATAAATGTATCGCTGTACACTTGTCTCATATTTCCTTAACATAAACTGAATACATAGAATAGGCGTTCAAAAGGTAAACAGCAGATATAATTCTAAGAGCAAATATTTCCCAAATTTTGAACATTCCTAATTATCTGAAGACATAGGCACAAGTTAGTAAATTGTTACCAAAAATAATGTCCTTAATGTATATGTTTGACTACTTTAAAAATATTTTTCATCATTTATATTTCAGCTTTAATTCTAGTGCCCTCAAAGGTATGCCACTTTTAAACATTAATTTGTCTTTAATAACATATCTAAAATTATAAACTATTAAAAATGTATTACATGAAGTTAAATTAAGTATTTGAAAAATATAAGAAAAAGATGAAAACTAGAAAAATGTTTATCATAATACAATTTAGAATTTTGTATGTATTTTAACTTTTACTTTATCCTTTATAAGTGTAAAGACACTAAAGAACATTGAAATAAGCATACTTATATAATGTGAGATATAAAATTAAATTTCTAAGAAAAAAGAGCTATTTTTAAAAAAAAAATCAAGTGATGGAGAAGACTCGATTGTACTAGAGAATCATTTACTAATCTCTATTAGAGACTAATTTAGATTTTCTGAAAATCTTCTGGAGAGGGTTCTTTTTAAACTGAAAGATATAGAAAGTTGCATACAACAAAGAAATAGATAGAAAAATTACATTAGTAGCTCCAGACAGAGAAGATTCTACAGAGTGGCTTTCGAATGTTATCTCTGTTGTAAATGAGCTGACAAGGGGAAAATTAACTTTAATGTAGACAAACGCAACATTAAATTTCATATTTGGTTCAAAATTGTAAACACAAGCATAAAATAAATGGAAGCAAATAACAGAAAGACTTTCAAAGTGACCTTGGAATAATAGTTAACCAGTCTCAGATTGAACAGGGAAAACTGGAAAATGCCTGTTAGTTATCTTACACTAGCTCACAGCTCACCAACATAATGAAGAAAAATACTATCATTAAAAAGAGTTAAGAATGTTCTTCTCAGCCATGGTCTACAAATTACTTAGGCAACGTGGCAGCACTTGAGACAGAACAGTGAAATATGGCCATCCAAATAAGCTTGTAACTAAGGGCTGCCGTATATAAAGATGGATAAGAAATTTAAATTTATTCAAGTGATGACAAAGAAGGTAATTTACTTGTTTCAGTACTGATAATTTGATGGAATACTAAACACTTGGTCTGAATCAACATTTAACTTAACCAGATATAAATATATATGTGTATATATATATTTCTAAACTATATATGTGCCATGTATACATACATACATAATATATGTATATATTCCTCAATGAATGAAATCTGGGGTTCATTCATCCCTAGTGATTCCCTGACATTTTATGCAAAATGTTGTATGTATGCTAATCTGTGCATTATTCGGAGGAGAAAGGTTTTCCTCATATTTTCCAGGCGTCTGAGTCTTAAAAAAGGGTAAGAACCACTCACTGTATTAAAATGTTAGGATCTATAAGATTGGGTCACAAGTAACAGTTTCTAAGCTATATAAAAAAAGAAAAAAAAAAGTTGAAGCCTAATTTGAGGGAAGCGTTTTAAAAAACCTTTGGCTGGTTTATTCAACAGAAAAGAGGCTTAGAAAAGTCACATTTAAACTAACTATAAAGCACAGAAGCAAAGGACTGTGACCCTTGAGAACAATACTTTTGAATCCAAAATATGCATTACACATAACTTGCACATCAAGCATGATCTTTCTGCTCATTAAATTATGATTATCATCACTAATGTAATACATAGATTGTTAATCATTTCAAAATGAGGTAGGATGGTAATTTTTTAAGCTGTCACTTGAGACATTTTGTAAGAAAACTCACAGTTCATGCTATTTAATATAGTAACAGAAGTGGAGGCTTCCAGAAATGAGAAGGTAGAAGGCTTTGGCTAAACAACTTTAAAACAGAAAAGCAAGTAATTAACATTGCTATAGTTAATTAATGATTCTAAAAAATTCTACTAAGTTCCTCTTCTTCCTTTCCATTTCTTCTGTAAACAGCACCATTCATGTCTGGTTAATTGTGAAAACCCGCTAAGCGCAAAATTCCTATTAGGATTTCTTTTCCTGTAATTAATTTTTTTTTGCTGTTTGATGTAAAGTTCCAAACTATAAATTGACAAGAAATCAACTGGTACAGTGATAAATTCAAGACAATACAACGAATGAAAAAAGCCCAGCTCTGTTAAGCTGAGCATTTTTATCAGTGAGTTTGTGTGTTTTGATTCTCTAAACTGTAATGCATACTAATTTTCTAAGAATTAATTAAAGTCTATCATACCCTCCATGCTGTGAATGTTATATAACTCTGTGTTGACACCATATTTATGTATATATGAGAATAAGCTTATATCCTAATGATAATATCAAAAACTTTAGCTCCTACTCCTTATAAGTGTACTGAAAACTAACTCTTAAAAGGAAGTTACCAAGTTTAAAATTTAATGCTTTGTTCTTCTTCAGGTCCTTCAGTGAGTAATTAACTCATCAAAGGGTGGAACACAGCACAAAATATTTTTCCAAATCAGGCTCCTGCGTTCCCTTTTTAGGTAGGGGGGACTTGCTACTTATTCCCCCATCCTTCCACTGATGCTGATTAATATGGCTCCTGGCAGAGGCCACATCTAATGGTTTTCTGTTTTTTGTTGTTTTTTTTTTTTTCATTCTCCATAGCATGCTTCAGTGTGCTATACCAAACAAGGATTTCTTAAGTATTTGTTAAGGTTGGATGTTTCCCTGTACAGTTGTTAAATGTCTAACTTTGTTTGTTTTGAGGCACACAAGTAAAATAAAATGATCAGATCCAGAAGATGAGATAAAAGGTGAAATGCTAGCTGAGGCAGGCAGAGCAAAACTCAGTAGGGCTACTGGGGATATATCCTTAAAGTCTATCATAACCTTCACGCTGTGTGTTTCAGGTAACTCTTTGGTGATATCAGGTGTACCTGTATCATTTATCATCTATCTATCATCTATTTATCCACTTTAAATATACACATAAATATACACATATATGTGTAGGCATGTGTGTATTTATATATGGTACAGTCCTAGTGATAATATTGAAACACACACACACACACATACACACAACTTTAATGGCCATTCCTCTAGAGAATATATTAAATCAAATGCTTCGGTCTCTGAGTTCTCTCATTGAGTTTCCCTCATGCATAGTTCTCCTTTAAAAGGTACAAGTCAAAGATGATATTTAGTTCCATGACTCATTTCATATGTTCAACTGTAACACGAGATTATATTTTAAAACTACTAAAGTGCATTCTGTGTATCAGATAACATGTTTAAGGTATGTCAACATGATCTCTGTCCTCAAAGAACTTATAATCTAATGGAAAGAAAAACAGAATTAAATAAATATAAAATACTATTTCTTTAATGAAGGCACATGGGGAAGAAAGTTTAAAAAAAAAAGGCTTAAAGTATCAAGATTTAAAACAATAAAATGTAGTAGGAGAGAGAATACCAGCATATTCCCCTCTCATCTCCCACACTACCTCCAAGTAACTTACTACACAGCAAGTTAGGAAGGACAGGTCTGAAACTATGTCAATATACAAGGAGAGGAGAAGAGCTAGTCTTAGGAACTCTATCTTGGAATTCCAGAAAATTATCTTTGCTGTTAAGAAACAAAACAATCTCTGTGTACTAAGCATGCATATGGCTTTTAGAAACATACAGGGTAACTGATACCATGGGAGTGGGTGATATTGCCCATGAAGAATATGTAGGTAAGTGTGGCAGAAAAAAAAGACTAAAATGGAAGAAAGCCTGAGGAACACTCACATGTCTAGGTAGGGCAGAGGAAAAAGAGCCTAGAAAAAAGCCTGAGGAGAAAGGGCCAGAGAGAGAGGAGAGCTACATGGGTGGGAGACAGTGAACCACGCTCAAAGAAGGCGTACTTCTAGAGGGAATGATGGTCAATGGTAACAAGTGCTAGCATGTTGAACTAAAACATGAAGTACCATAATAGATTTAGTAACCAGAGGAAAAGTCTATGAATGTAAAGAGCAGAGGCAGTGATGTCTCAGTATAAAGTCAAAGAACTGAAATCTGCCTTGCAATAAATGCTGTACTGACTAATATCCACTCCTTTAACAGCTAAAAGGGACCAGGAATGGTGCTGAAGGTTAGCAAGAATGACTGATACCCACATTCTGCCCTGCTTTCTCCAAGCTTACCCTTGATAAATTATGTATAAAAAGTCTTGAGGCAATAGTCAAATGAGCTCTGGGAAGTCTGGAAAACAATTTTCAACTTGAACTATGCTTGGACCTTGGCCAAGCCCCTCAATCCCTTTACTTATCTACATGAATAGAGTTGCTCTGGGTGGTAAACTCCCATTGAAAAGACACAGGATAGTGGATGAAGTAAATGCTTAAGTTAAACATTTGATAACAGGGTTGTCAAAAACAAAGAAACAAACTGTTGAGAGCCATTTCTGCTGCCCGTCTTGCAGACTGGAGTAAAGTTGCCTGAAGCTAGAATTTTGCAGGGCAGGTGGGCTCTATGCAAAAGGAGGAAGTTTGTCTTAATGTAGAGTTGAATGTTCCTTGCCCCAGGGAATAGGAGACAGAACAGGATACAAGAGGTTTTGAGAGAACTTATGTAAATGTCAGCAATTGTTAGAATATCTGTGGATTTTGCTTCCCATGCATTTCTAAGAGTATAAGTATGCTGTGCTTAATAAACTTGGTGCTCAGTATTTAGTTAGCCCTCTCGACTCTATCTTTTGTCTCTTTCTGTCCCTCTCTTTTCTTTTCTCAATCCTCACTCCCCTTCTCAGGAACTGTTCGATCTTAGCCGGCGGGCTCCGGCAACAAACAAAAACTCCTTTTAACTATCTATACGCATAGTTAAAAAATCAAATTAACCCAATATTACATACAGATGTAGACACACTTATAAACCAGTCTTATTTGAAATGCTCATGAATTTGCATTATTATATTGAAGGGTAATTATAAATCTCCATACTTTTATTTAAATCAAGAAAATGGAAGAACATTTTAAATAAAACATAAAGTAATCATAAAATTATTAAAAAAATAAAAACAGCAGTAATTTCTTGAGAGTACTCTATATAAGCAGAACCTGTGTGAGAAGTTTAGCAATTATTTTAAATAGCAGTCACAAAAACCCTTCAATATGGGAGAGGCCATTATTCGCATTATCAGATAATAGATCAGGAAGGTAATGTGACTTTCTAAGGTCATAGGTATAACATATTAGGATTAGTATATAAATTTAGGTCTGTCTGTATTCTTTCTGGTACTAGGTAATTGATGTGAATGATATTGCTAGAACCCTCTTCTGAATGTACAGGTATTCAGGAAGATAATAAAAGAGCTATAAAAAGACATGAAAGAGTACTTTTCCAATTCCACTATCAAGTGTACAAATAAAGTATATTTATTATTGACCTGTGCCTCATTTGTTCCTGCTTGTTCTGATACTCTAGCTGTCATTACTCCACGTTATAGCTGTTCAGTCTCCATGAGGCCTTTTTTTAACTCCTGTAGTACGGCTTTGGTGCTTGTGCCTCCATTTGCACTTAGGTATATACTTTTTTCTTATTAAAACAATTATTTAAATCAGGGGTCACCAACCTCTGGGTTGTGAACTGGTTCTGGTCCGTGGCCTGTTAGGAACCTTGCCAACCCAACCAACACAGCAAATGGTGAGCGGCTGGCAAGTGAGTGAAATTTCATCTGTATTTGCAGCCTCTCCCCAGTGCTAGCATCACTGCCTCAGCTCCACCTCAGGTCATCAGGCATTATATTCTCATAGGAGCAACAGTCCCTGAGGCCAAAAAGGTTGGGACTACTGATTTAAATAGCCCAATTTTTTTTTGTACTTGTTTTCTCTTTGCCTGTATCTTTATTAGACTTGGGATAGATGTTCTATATTTTCATCCATTATTTCTACTTCCTAATGTAATTGTAGGTATATAGTACACACTCAGTAATTTACTAAATATGTATTGCAAGAAAAAAAATGAAGAAAATTATGTCTGCTTTCCTTAGTGGGCTATATATTGCTCATGGAAAGTTCTACTTTACTTTTTGAATACCAAGTTCAAAGCACAGAGACTAAGATAAAGAAGTGCCTAAAAAATGTTTCCTTACTGATTGAAAAGTTGTTTTTTTATGAGGGCCAGAAGAAAAACAGACAACTTCACTATTGGGTAGGAAGTGGATGGATAAGAGATGCATGTTCACACCATAAGGAAGAGGAAGAGGAAAACCAGAAAAGAGCAGCTCTCTATTGCTCACAGTCCAGGATGTCTCTCTGTTCTGACTGTCATGTCAACAGAAGGCAGATTTTCAAATAGTTGTACTGCTATTTATTCTTTGACCTATAGACATTTTTGGTAGAGTTTTTGTAACAGAGTTAAATGCCTGTCTTTCTCTCACTCTCTTATTCAGGCTTTCATTCTTTCCATGGTCTTTAGGCTAACAGCTCCTGTTTTGGACATGCTAATCATTAGAGGAATTCTGCTCGGGCTCCACTTTTTACAAAACAGCCTCTCCTATTTTCCCTTCACTTGACATTAAAGAAGCCTGAACTCTGCTTTCGTAAGATAGAGTTGAGGAACTACTGCCCCCTATTCTGGACCAGCACCTTCTCAATCAATAAAATTTTGAGTTTGGCCATTTCAAAGCATTATGCACAAAGACTTTGGACCTGTAAAATTTTTATTTAAAATAAGTAATGAAGGTATAATAAAATCAAGGATAAAACAATGAACAAAACAAATGAAATTGAGTTGAAAATGGGTATTTTTTATGCAAAGATAATTTTTTAGGTACTAGATATTATTTTCTTAAAATTGATAGCAATAGTAATAAACTTTTGTCATTTGTTCTAAAACCATTTTGATGCTAATTGAAGCAGGTAACTAAAATATTCTTTCAGGGGCAAGAAGAGGGAACAAAGCATACCAGGAAGACATGGTAGGGGGAAAAAAAAAGTTGTTTTTTAATAAAATTCTAACTAAACTCAGATTTTTTTCCAAGTAAGTTACAAATGTCTTAGAAAACAATATGCTAATGGACACACTTGTAAAAAGTATAAAGTAGAAAAGTTTTGCATGTGAACAAGGAATCTACTTAAAGACTATACCTTTTTAGGTGGTAAAAAATAAGTCAGAAAAACAGGAGTACTAAGACAATATATTGGCTCATTATAAAATTGAGTATACATGTGTTTTTTGGCTATTTTAACTTTAGGCTTAGACTTAAACGTTTATTAGTGATGTCAGATTGTGCTATTTTTTCCTGCTAAAATTTGCCTATAATTGGAATATGCTACTGTTAGGTAGTTAGGTAGACATAAGTGAAGGGGGGACAAAGGAATGAAGGCGTCTCCCAAAGAACTCTCTAGAACACCAATTTTATAGTTATAAGTCATCTCTGCCTCCTAAAGAACAAAGGAATAAACCAGTGGCTGGTTTAATCTGGCCAGAGGGTTGTGTGCAGTCAGTCCTACACTAACTTCCCTGTGACCTGGCCTCATCATTCCACATTATAACTCATGCCTTGCCCAGATGTTCATGAATCTAATTATAACAGACTGAATTCTGGGTAACACATGCACAGTAGGCAAAGATTTATGTAACAGCTAAATGTCAATCAAAATGACCTCACCTGCCATACATTCAGGACCACCTTTGTAATCTCCCATCATAGCCCTAATATAATACAGACCTCCCAAATTCTGCTGTTATAGCCATTTGCTGTAACCCGTTCCTCCTTTGGAGCATATTTTAATCATATCTTTTGTTTTCTTCTTGGTCTTGAGCCAGGTCTTCCTTAAAATGTACTTTCAATAAATTTTACTTTTTTAAAATCTTGCTGATCTGTAATTCTTTACTGCATTGATGAAAAGAACCAAGGACCCTTCAGTACTACTGTGGTGACAATGTATTTCAGATCACCCCTCAACGGTAACACTACCACTTAGGGTCAGTTCTTTTTGGTTACATCAAAGATACACAGTAATAGAGATAAACAAACTTCCCTAATGAATTATTCTTAAGAGAAAAGCAGAGACATTTTAAAGGAAAGCATGTATCCACAGGAAATAAGATTGGGAAAAAAAATGTTCACTTAAATCTTCTGTACTCCATAATTGACATCAATTTAATCCAATGCTGGTATGAGTCCCAGGCTAGAAGAGTATTTCTGTAAGAATCCCAGGCTTTTTCAAGGACAGCCTTCTATTCCTTTTCTAGGCTTTCTAGGTTTCAATCTCTCACAGCTTTTCTTTTGCAGTCAGCAACTCTAACTAGTATGGAGACTTTAACCTGATTATAACTTAATCAAAGAACCCTTGGTTTGCCCTTGGATGATGTTTCTATCACCCCAAGTTCCTGCCAACAGCTAGCTATTCTTGTCTGCTTCCCAGTTGTCAGTTCTTGCTTCCTCTCAGGCCACTGGTACCAAAGAAATGAGGAAAAAAGTTACAGAGCAGCATGATGGCTGTGGGGAACACAGTGAACTTCTTATCCCAATAAAAGAAAGGTTATCAGTATTTATACTTGTGTGCTTTAGTGTCCCCCTTTGCTCTAGGTAATATTGATTTTAAATTTGTTGGGAGCCAAGTCTCACAAGTCTTGCTAGGCTCCTAGGAAAGTCCAGAAGAGCAAACATAAGATAAACCCGAAGATGCCTGCACAGATAAGCCCATGCCTGGAGCTGAAGATAAGTCCGTGCCTGGAGATGCCAGAAACCCAAAGTATCCTGTTTGATCTAACACCCAACAGCAGACCCCTAACGGCTGCTGGCGCCACACCAGATCACCCCATGCCTGCCTCCCTCTGATCTTTGAAAATATATATACCCTTGTGTGAAAATAAACTTTGAGGCTTGACCAGAACTTTGTCTTGCCTCCACTCTTTGTGTCTCCTGTCCCCCATTCTCTTGCAGATTGTCTCCTCAAGTCTCACGCCTGGTCGGAGCTCCCGTTAGTCGTCCCGTGGGCAGGGACAAAATTAAAAAAAATTAATGACAAGGTTATGAATTAGCCTATCAGCTGGCTTTAAAGGCAGTTAAAAAGAAAGATTCAAAACCACATAAACAATCTTAATGTCTTTAAAATAAATGGTATTTCAAGTATCATACACAAATCTCCTAGAAGGTTTGATGCAATATAAACAACTAAACCACCATCTTCCATATAGGTACACTATAACATCTTCTTCATGTTAAATCATTCTCCACACTTCCACAAAAGTTAAAATTCTAAATGAGAGAAACAGTTTGGTAAAGAAAAGGACACAGAAACAAAGTGATACAATTAGAGATTTAATCAATTTTTTAAAACTTTTGTCATATCCAACCATTTCTTTAGCTAAACTTTTCCATTTGGAAACGCTCATCACTGTTATTTACCCTTGGTTAAGTAGTGTTTCTTTGCTCTCTTTTGAGCTTTATATTGGGAAATATCAGAACTTGCTTTAATCAAACCATATACCACATAGTGATATGATCATGGCCCATGTTTCCTGCTTCTACATCTCTCCAGATAGTACTTGATTTGTAAAGACTACAGAAATCCTGTCCACTCTTCAATAACCAGTTTAAACACCATTTCCTTCGTTATAGAGACATATTTATCTTTCAATCCATGAAACTTACATTTTTAGCTAAATAAGTTGCATTCAAGAATAAACACAGTTCCTAACTTCCCTTTATTGTTCTGTATCTAAGTTTTGACTAGTGATATACAAGTAATTATGTAAAGATTATTTCAAAAGAGCTGACTCAAATGGCAGATATTCACCTTTTGTTCTTCCTTCTTGCTGTGTAGAGAGTGTTTTGGTACTTTGATTTAGACTATCTAAGATGGACTGCATTTCAGTTTTGTGCCTTTTACTTTATATACTAAAATATTTTGTACATGTAGCTATACAATTAAGCTAATTTAATATAATTGTACCAAAAACTATAAATTTCTATGTAAATTTCTATTCTTCAGGTTAGAAAGTACATGCATAGTGCAGAGGGAAACAAAATATGCTATTATTATAGAACACATATCTTAGATAGTAACTTAATTTGAAATGAACATAATGCACTAAATTTTAAATAGTATGAAGAAAGCTATTCAGAAATGCTATAGCTTGCATAAAGAATAAAGAAATTTTCAAGAGGTTCTAATTACACTAAAAAAGAAGATTAAAATAAGCATCCAGAATTATGGCACAGTAGTTAACTGAGTCCCTTGCAAACTGGTATGCGAATGTATAAAACAAATTTGTCAAAGTTTTCCCCAAACTTCTTGCAACTTTACAAAGAATCATTAAATGTGTCTGGTATTTGGGTGGGGGGGGGGGGAACAAAACTTTTAACATTCCAAGTGACAGCTGTCAAGACTCATGAATATCCAAATATTCATAACCTAGCAGACATTCTAAACCAACAACAAGGAGTACATACATATTTACTTTAACATTATTCCTGGGATTTGTTAAAAAAGAAAATAAAGCTTTATAGGAAGAGTAGGAACACAGAGTGGAAACAGACTAAGAAGGTAAACCTTGCTGATATATAACTACAAATTCTGTTGCACAGTTTTATGCTTTCAAATAATGTTCTGACTATAAATTAGTGTACTCTTTTAAGTAAAAAAAAATCTCTTATAGAAATTAGATAATAGGAAAAATCATGTGTTACAGTGAAGAAAGTAATGAATGTTAGGGCTTAATTTGTTACCTACAGTATGTAACTGTATAGCTACAATATGCAAACTATGTAGCTTTCCCTGATTGTAATATAGTAAGTACTTGCATTTATCAAACACTTACTATGCGCAAAGCATCATTCCAAACTCTTAACGTCACTAAATAAAATAAAGAGTCCAGTAAAATAGGTATCATTATAATCTCCATTTCTCAGATGATGGAGGTGAGGCACAGAAAGATTAAGTAATATGCCATATATGATATAGTTAAGAAGTAAAGCTGCCACGATCAGAATCTAGGCAGACTGTCTCTAAATCTGAACTCTTTTATCCACTATGTTACAGTGTAACAAAATGAAAATTATAAAAAGGAACTAAGTTTGCACATTTCTGTACTAAGTAAAATTAAGCATACAAAAATGCTTTATAAACATTAAAAGCTTAAATAAATGCAATAAACATAGAAAATTAGGTGGGAATGTATATATGAAAAGGGACATGAAGAAGATGTTGTGACTTGGCTATTTGCTGAATGTTAAGTACAAGGAAAGGAAAGGGGCAATTGAAATGACTCTGGGTTCAACTGGTTATTCAAATAGAGATAATGACACTAATAATAACCATTTTTAAAAAGCATCATGATTTATAGGGAGGATGATTTTAGTTTTGGATTCAGTGACTTTGAGGAGCCAGCAAGATAGAGATCCTAGACAAGCAACTTCAAAATTTATGTTTGTAGTTAAGAGCAAAAGGTTGGATTTTGAGATATGAATTTGGGAATTACCTACAGTAGAGAGACAGCCAAGGTGGGTGAGATTTCTGAGAAAGACAGAATAAGAAAAAAGAGAAAAGATGCCCAGGATAACATCTGAGGGAATAGATACACAGTAAGAGAAACAAGGAGGCTGAAGGAATTGGTAGTGGTGGGGGGAGAGTTGTCATGATTGCTAGAACAAAGAATAGTGAAAAGGAAAACACGAGGAAAGTCAAACTAAAACAGCTGACCAACAGAGTTCCAGTGTGGGTACAGAAACCTGCTAATCAAATGATGACCTTGGAAACCAGTGTTTTCCAACTGTAGAGAGCACAGCAGGAAACTTACAAGGGTCTGAGTGGTGAATAGAGTACGAGAAAGCAGGGTTAGCACACATAACTACTATAATAAAGTCTGGCAAAGTAGAGGAAAAATCAGTAAAACAGTAATTAGCTTCACAGGTTAGTAACATTTCTTCATTTGTATAATGTGCATTTTAAAGAAATGTTTTTACATTTTTAAATATTTTCTCAGATTCTTTTCCTAGTAATTTTATTCTAATTGTAGAAATAATTAAAATATGTTCCAAAATCATGGTGAAAAGATCTCCAGTCCAGTGCTTATTATTTATATTGCATGTTTAGCCACACTATAAAAGGAGACATTGTTTTAGTTAACTACAATTTAAAAACAAAATAACTTAGGTATCACTAACATACAAGTACTGCTTGGTAAAAAATATGCTAAGAGTCAGAAAAAAGCAAATTTTCTGCTAATTATTAAAAATATAAAAATAATATTTTATAATTATATTTTATATTAAAATTATTGACATATATTTTACATGTTAAGTCATAATAACTATATCTGCCTCTTCTAATTATTCTTTTTAATACAAGAAAGATATTAATGATGGAAATATTCTTGACTCATTAAAAAGCCAAGGATTGTGTGTACCCAAGGTTACATATATAAAAAACTATGAATTAAGGAAACAAAAATGTTTATACAAATTGATTTCAATATATTAAATGCTAATGTGTATAAGGATTATGTTATTTTCTTCTCCAAAAAAATAATGTTCATACTATGCATATCAAAATACAGAGATATTTGTACTTTTTCCAATTTAAACATGTGACCTTAAATTCAACTGATTAAAAATGAATGAATATCCTTGTTTTTTTACTCAAAAACTGATAGGTGTCTATAGAAAGGGTAATTAGATTTAAAACTTTCAGCTCTTTATCTTAAGCTGTCCAGCCTTTGATGCTATATAAGCTCAAGCAACTCTTGCCCTCATTTAGTCAGGGGCAGCATATATTGGCAACGGGAGGAAAAAAGGCGAAGAAGAATGAAAGAGCTAAGTTAGATAATAGGCTGGCAGTCACTGAAGACTTTCATTTCACTTTCAAGACATTTAAGTTAAGTCTGTTCATTTTTTAGCTACTTGAGAAATATTTTCCAAGGGAATAAGAATTCTCACCAATATTGCCGTTAGGAAGAACGTGAGGCCAAAGTCTTTCTTTTTTATTTTACGCAACAGAACATTTATTTAGTTACACGGGAATGGCTAGGCCAGGAGGAAAATCATATCTGTCTATCTTAAAAGTAAAATCTATACATCAAACCAGAAACAAATGATTATCTTTGAGATAATATTTAGAGATAAACAGAATCTAGCAGGCAACACCTAAGTAGAAGTTCCAGACGTGATAATGAATAATACAGCATTTCTCAATCTTTTTGTTATTATTGCCCCCCTACCTACTTCCACCTACTCCCCTCACACCACACAAACACATGCCACACACACACTCAGGAGCCTTTCAAGACTTTTTTTTTTCCTAATTGCTTCGACCCCATGAAATTTAAATACTACAGCGCTGCTTCATATGTGTTTATGCTGTTATGCTCTGGAGAGCAATTATCACTGTAATATTTAAGACTTTTTTGCCCTCCCTTAACAATCTATTTTTAGCACTCCCCATAGTGATTTTATCGCCAATGACAATGCATCAATAAGGTATGTTCATGAAATCATGAAGGTACACAAATTGCTGAAAATGGGTGCACACATTTTGCTGTGTGTATAGAAGGCTATCTGCATTAGGTCAAGAAAATTGTTTGATTTCACATCTTCAAAAGATATATAAAGGGAGCCTACCAGGTCCATGTGATCACTGCCCTCGCCACCCACCAGGATTTCGTTCCCATCTGGCTCCAAAAATGTTGGGAGAGACTACCAAATATAACAGTAGCTTTCCAACTTTGCAAGCAAAAGAACATATGTGACTACTTTTATTTACTCTGCTAATATTTATTTGTTCTCATTTATAAGAAACCCCATATACACATGAGATTTAAAAGCCTCCTAATTAGAAGACAGAGAGACAGAGAAAGAGAGAGATTCCTACTGGTTCAAGTACCTTTCAGAAGACTCTTGCTTTAATAAATAAAATGTCTTTTAAAAAGTCAATAAATGGATTTTTCAAAATGCACAGGGGTTGTTTATTTGTTCAACATGTAATAATTAAGTCATTGTGTCATATCACTATTTTAAAGTCTATAGATAGGCATAAAATAAGCTGAGCTTTAAAAAAATATTTTTAAGTACATGGCATTTTTAAATTAAAGACAAGGTAAAGTAAGAAAAATATAAAATGTAGAATTAAGTTTTAACCATATAATTAATATTTTTATTTAAACTATATAAAATATATTAAAATAATCCAAGATAGCTGGATGTCTTCCTCTTTGTGGAAACGTGTTATTAAGGCTGACTACTGTAGTATGAAAGGGAGACTATAAGAAAACTCAGTATAACAAACTTCATAATACATTTACTTCTATCTTATTAATTTGTTATCAAATATGAAATTTTAACTCATGATGCAAATGTAATGAAGTATAATGCATATATGATTAAAATACTGAAAATGGGTAGCTTATCTAGTCCTAAAACTTATTTTTGTCATCTCATCCTTTCATCACAAAATGTTCATCTCAGTATTTCTCAAAATAGAACATCTAAATGATGGTGGTTTTGAGAGTGTTGGTAAATCTCAAACACCTATTATTATTATTTTTTAATAAAAGTAATTTATAATAATCTATTAGATAATGGTGTATAATCAAGTTGCAAAGCTGTTTCTGGGTTGTGTCTCCCAAGCTATAAAATTCCTGTATAAAAACTGAAAGTTGACATGTATTCTTAAGGTTAAGGTATGTTTTTTAGTTAACTGTCGACAGATTTCCTAAATGCATTTTTAAAGGGGAGATAAATATTGCATTGTTGGCATTTCTACAATATATTTGTGAACTGATTATTTATACTATTTTATATATATATATATATATATATATATATATATATATATATATATATTTGTAATTTATGCTTCTGCAGGTACAACTTTCTTGAAGCAATTTAATTATATGAACAGGTTTTCATAGAAGATAAACCAGGTGGTAATTCTTTGAAATATTACAGATTTTTTTTAAATAGCACATTTTTCAATTTCACTACAAGTTGTTCATTTTAAAAACTCTAAATTAAAGAAAACTTTTCCAAATAATCGTTACTGAATATGTGAGTTATACAGGTATTCTCTAGTTCTCAAAGTTCTTGTTATGCCACTTCACTTTTATGAAAGACCTACATTAGTACCAGTTTTTGCAAACTGAATTTGAAGAGGATTTTTTCTTTTATAAAAAATAAAAAGGCAAAAGCAAGACTGGTGTTCATTCATTTTGCAGGGAGGTATTATACAGGCAACATGAACCCCTATGGGAAAAGTGGCACCACCAAGCTCCTTTCCCAAGAACTATACTCAGCAGTTCAAAATAAAACCATCAAAGTTTTGAACTGTGTCTGTGAGCATGTGCTTAATCTAGATTTATTGTACACATATGTTAGCATGTCCTAATCAGAAAAGTCTAAGAGAGCTCATAAGGATGTCACACTTAGCGTAAAAGTGGACACAACTAAGAATATTTGCTATAATTTGGTAGGTTATTTTTTGAGTCTGGTAATGCTCAATTTTTTTTTTTTTCCGAATGTATTAATGGTAATTGCTTCTTCACTTTATACCATTTCTGGGTATAAAAGCTTTCATAGGAACTCTCTACTTTTGGAAAGCAGGGGAAAACTATACCTATACTACTTTATATTTTTTAATCTACTTAAATCAGGTACCTGGATACTTTTTGAGTTATGAAGTAAAATGCAGAAGTTGATTCAAACTTGCATAAAGAAACACATCTCTTACATGACCCACATAGAAAAAAACAGTATGCAAATATTTGATTATTTAGGATATAATTATTCAGTAAGAATAACACCTAAATAATGATATATTTTGATATTACATAAGTTAGGCAGAGTTAACAGGTAAATATCACTTTTCACTTGAGTTAATGATCAGAGGAATCACAGTATTTGCGTGGCCTTGCAAAATGGCAATTTTATTTTCCTCATAATCTTTAGAAAAATCTTATTTAAAAAATGAAGTAGATGATTTTGAACTCATCTGCAGAGAATATATCTAATTTATTGATCAATGTGGTGAATAGTGTGGAAAGAATTTATACCTATGATTTTAAAGAAATCTGGTGGCAGAAGACCTTGCAATGCTATATTTCGTTTGAGGTGACTGCCCCCGCAAATCTATCTCTCACATCTGACTATGTCAATCTCCTGTAAAATCCTTCAAGTGCTTTCTATGACCTGGCCTCTGCTTCTGTCTTCAGCCTTCTCTCATCATTCATGTTCTAAGCTAATGTACCCCTCATTCTGTTTCACCTTAGCTTTGCTTAGCCATCATTCCAGTGGAGAATACTCACAGATGTTCCCATACAGAGGAAAGGGACACTTTAAACTTAACCCCTCTTTCTGCAGTAAGCCTTCCCTGATAGCCCACCAATTCTTCAACTAAGAATTAGTTCAGTGTACTTCTTTCAAGTACTCACAGTGCTCAATTCAGATCTAGAAGAAGACATTTACCACCTAACACACCTACATCTATCTGGCCTTGTCTGTCTCCTCCCTGGCCAGAGGGTTCCAAGAGCTAATGGCTAGGTCTTCTCTTTTGCTACCTAGCTCCTTGACTGGTACTTGATGCAGCAGTAAGGGCTGAATCACTGTAGAATGAAGTGAGCAAAGGAGACTAACAAGAAATTTGTAAGACTGACTCAAAATTTTGAAATAAATTACTTTCTCTGTTGTTTCATAGATTACCACACAATGTGAAATTTGGTTCATTGTTTTCATCTTTGATTCAGCTCCGCTAGAGCAGTGGTCTCCAACCTTTTTTGGTACCAGGTACTGGTGCTCCTATCAGAATCTAATACCTGATGATTTGAAATAGAGCTGAGCTGGTGATATTGATGCTGGACAATGGCTGCAAGTACAGATGAAGTTTTGCTCACTTGCCAGCTGCTCACCTCCTGTTGTGCAGCCCAGTTCCTAACAGGCCACAGGCTGATACTGGTCCGTGGCCCGGGGGTTTGGGATCCCTGCTCCAGAGGGACATTTATAGTCATCACTGCCAATGTGAGCATTTGTTTCATTTAAAATAATAATATTGGCTTATATAGGGTAGTGTGTTTTGTAGTTAGACAAAACTGAGTTCAAATTCTAGCTTCAGTATTAACCTAAACAAGCAATGTCAACTTTCATTTTCTTCATGTATGAAATGAAAGTACTCATTCCTACCTCTCAGGGTTGCAACTCACTTAGCATACTGCCTTGCTAAGGGTAGATGTTCAAGATATTGTAGCTGGTGTTAGAACAGTATGATCAATGACTGTCACATTTAGATAAATCACCCAAATTATCTGCATTTCCCCAACCCCTCAAAGAAAATATAATCCCAAAGAGAAAACTATATCTCTCCAGTGTAGAAAAAAAAAGAAAAAAGAAAAAATTACTATATTTTGCAAGGAACTTGGAAATATCTCTCTACTATTAACTGAGGGTAGTGTATATAGTTAACTTTCCTACTTTGTTTTAGAGTGGGGTGGTACGAGCTGAGGGTGGAGGAGTAGGACTCAGATAATGATCTAAAGTTTACAGCAGAGAAATCCATCTTCTGAATTTGTAGTCTCCTGTTGGCCAGTTGCTCAGAAGAAACGTCAGAGCAGAATATTTGAGTTTAGAAGACCCACCACCACATTCCAAGAAATGAGAGCCATATAGGTCACAAGCTATGGCAATATATAATCAATCACATTTTGCATGCTATGATTATAAGGATCTTTATGGCCTGCTTGAATAACATTGGAAGAGACAGCTAATCAGCCTTTGAGACAAACTCTCCAATCAATTCTTTTTGAAAGAAAGATCTATGGGTTTCTTGGTAACTTCTAGAAACCTATGAATAGTTCTTGGAAGCTGAGTCAAATAATGACTTCCTACATAGGAAAACTGGAGAGGACAGCATTAGTGAAGGTGAAAAATGATTCAAGAGCCTAACAACATAGCAGAAATATTGTAAAGTATGAAGAAAACTCACACCATGGGACAGGTGGGGGAGAGGGGGATGCTATTCATTTACTGGCATTTCATTTAAGACGATTCCACCAATAAGATGAGGTTATCACTTAGGTGGGTATCTGGATTGTATCAGGGAGACTTAATAAAAGGTGTAACACTAGGAATTCAGGTCCAGGGATAACGCTCATTGTATATTAATTTATCTTTACTCACATCCCCTATTATAGCATCCTATTTTTTCTCCTTAGGAAGATGAGCAGATTAGTAGAAGATTCTGAACCCAGCTGATACCCTGGATTTAGAGGAATCTTTTGAGGGACACTGAAGCTCATAAATAGAAAATGAGGCTTTGGAATTCTTCCTAAATGCTAGGTAATAAAGAGGGTTTAATAAAATATCTGTATTTCTAAATAATGTTAAAATACATATTACCTCTATTCTGTAAACTCAACCATCTACCACTCAACAATGGATCTGGAGAAGTTTATGTACCATGAATCTCCTTCTAATCCAGGGCTACATGGATAGTGAGTCCATTCTTATATTTATATAATATATAAATATACATTCACAGAGTATGCACACACACACACATCCATACACACAGAAGATATACACTACTGCATATACACTGTGTATGTGTCTGTGTCTGTATGTATAGTAGTAGTAGTAAGTAGCAGTAGTAGTAGTAGCCTAAGAGCAAAAATTTCAATTATTAATTTTACAATAACTGGGCTCTTTTCACTGGAATTTATTCTAAAATCCAGGACTACATTATTGGTTTTTTAGATTAAGAATCCTGCTATGTAGCCTGCAAGTTGAAAGTTCTATCACAGATTATCTCACCTTGAGGAAACAGAAATGAAAAGAAGATCAAGTGTTTTCCTATGCATGGGAGTTATCGTTGTTTATAATGATATGATTATATACATTCTCTAAGAGAAAGGTCAGTGCCCTAAATGGTAGGCTTTAGTTTAATCCATATATAAGTCTACAGCCATGTCACCCTGAATATACCTGATCCCGTCTGATTAGTACTTGAATGGTAGGCTACCTAGGAATACCAAGTGCTATAGATGATAAAAAAATAAAAATAAAAATAAACAAGTAATAAAAAATGATGAAAAATAAAATAAAATCCATACATAACACATGAAGGATAATATTGCACTGGTTAGCATGTCCTTCACAGAAAAAACAATTTTATTTTCCTGGCAAGTCTCTCTAATGAAAAGAAATGACTGAACTAACAGTAATAACTAATATCTCCATTTTTCTGATAAGGTTTTATAGAAATAAACCAAGGAGAGAAAAGTTCCTTTTTCTGGTGTAAAAGGATTAGAGGCAAAGACCAGAGAGCAATAGACCTGTCTTAGTGGGGACTGACTGAGCAGATGCAGTGGGTCTCATCCTACTGCTTTAACTTTTTCTTTGGAACTTTAGTAAGAGGTCAGCCCAGCTAAACAGTAAATAGTTCAGAAGGAGTAGTTAACTCCACACTTACTGACAACCATATAAGAAATGCAGGAATCATACAAGTATCTTTTCCTGAGACAAAGGCTGAAATAATTAAGGAAAGATAAGTTCAGTTGCTTTTTTCCACTCAACATCCAGATTATTAGTAGATCCTTCTATTTGTAAAGGGTATGATGTATTCAATTTGGCCAATGTGAAAGAAAAATATGAGTTTTACATCAGAAATGTTCTCTAATAT
Organism: Macroglossus sobrinus; assembly: GCA_004027375.1. Lineage (NCBI taxonomy): Eukaryota > Metazoa > Chordata > Mammalia > Chiroptera > Pteropodidae > Macroglossus > Macroglossus sobrinus. The sequence goes on from PVKZ01001603.1 coordinate 146,564, forward strand.
GTTAAAATGAATTTCTCCAATGTGACTCCTCTCCCATATTATAATCATCAACAAGGATTTGGAGGCTCTATTGTGAAAAATAACTTGAAAGAAAAAACATTTCTAGTACTGACGGGTATTTAAATCACATGGGGAGAGGGACAGAGGATTCCATCAGCTAGTTTCCAGTGATTCCAGTACAGTCTGGATCTGTCTCTGGGACAACCTCCATTTGTCCATTTCCCTCCAACAGTGGGTCTCTATGCTGTCTCCACAAATAAAAATCACTTGGTGAGACTTTTTAAAAGTGCTATTGCCAGAGCCTCATCATGCTCAATGGCCTTAGCCCGAATGGTTGGTGTGCAGTTCAGGATTCAATATTGTAAGGCTCTCCAGGTAATTACAGCAGTACTTCTTTAACTTTTAGCACAATATCATATTCATGGTAAGTTCTCATTAAATGCCAGCTAAAATTGGTTATCAGTGTGCTATAAATCAAATCAGGGCCATTACTTTTAAGTTTATGCCATTTAAAATAGATGCTATTTGTGTCTCTGAACATTTTAACAGGGCTTCCAGCCATTTACAACTGCTCCTATTGAGAATTCTGCAGCTTTTCACAGCTCAGTTTTATAGACTTCTACTAGTCATGTTACATTCCATAAACTTGCCTCAACAAGCTAAGAGAAAATGCCCAAAATTAGCACTCCTACTGTTCTGGAGAGCGTATTTTGTCTTCCTATAACTGTTTCAATTCCAGCACTTAGCAGGAAGACATTTAAATTTTTATTGTATTCCTATCTATCAGGAAAAAAGAATTTACAAGTTTGACACTAAACAATCACAGATGGAAGACTGAAGTAAGATTACACATTTACACTGAAGTATAATGTAGCTATCACTAAATGCAGACTGACACTTAGCACAAAATCCATCCAACTTTCCCTGTGGCTTTAGGGAGAATTTAACATATTCATTAAAGAATGTCCCACAGAATTTCAAATGTCAAAATATAATATAATCATATTTAGAAAATCCTTCAAATTTAGTAATGAAAATTTCATAATACTGCTGAGAGAGAAAATTGCAAGTTTGTAATTATACCTCTTTCTCCACAGGTATTACTCGTTACAAAACCTAGACTTATCATGGTAACGAGATTCCTAAACAAGAAAGTAGTAAAACATATGTACACCTATCAATGAAGCACATTATGAACAAAAAATAGTTTGTTCTCTGTCACTAGTTTGTCTATAAATAGAGCAAACCATATAACAAAAACAGAAAAGACTTCTGATTTAAATTTTATCTATTTATTAAAATATATTTAAAAAATATTTCTCAATACAAAACAGAAAAAGTCCAGGAGCGACTCAATTCCTTTTTGCCTTGTTTGCTTTGGGAAGTCCAAGTCCAATCTCTTGGCTATTCATGGACAGTTGAACTTCCCACATACCGAAATGTATCTCAACTGCCCTTCTCTTCCTTCTACATTTCCCTTTTGTACCCTCTTTAATATCTGTCCTATAACTGGAGAAGTTTCCTATATCTTTTATATCCTCTTGGAATTCTCTTTACTTCATCGCCTTAAGAATCACCTGAAAAGATTCGAAAATTCCAAAACCCAGGCTATGACCAAGACAAAGTCAACCACAATTTCTAGAAGTACTTTTTGTAACTGCCCAGGTCATTCCAATGTGCGATTTTGAGAACCAGTGATTTATTGATTCTCTACCAGTTATTTCGTAATTTTAAAAAGCCTTTCCTCTTTTTGACAGATATTCTAACAAAACTCTAAACCTTGATTGATCATGGCCTTCTAGAAAATCACAGAATTAAAAGACTGATTGAATTTATAGTCTTGATTAGAGATCTCAAATGAGCAGTCAATATTGCCTAAATATTCTACTATGGTTCTCTAGTATTTTCATACCTGGAGATGTCTATTTCATGCTTCTACTTTTTTCTCAAATGCCTCTTACTCCTTCTGCTCTCAAATGATGATCTCACTGAGAATATGAAAGCTATCATGCATACACTTCTTCACCTTCACACAATTCCACTTATAACCAACTGGCACCTACATCCAGAAATTGACATGGAAACAAATAATTTAACTTGAATAAATAAATTAATGAATGAGCAAACAAATAAATGTGTCCCATTGATTCTAGATTATTTCTGACATTTCACTTTATGCATTAACCTCTGATGTATTGAGGAATATTTGTTTTATGATTACAATATAAGTTTTCAGTGTTTTGGACTACTGTGCTGTTATAATAGTGAAACCTTGCTACTTTTGTTGATTTAACTCTGCTAGTTCAGTATATTTTAAATAAGAAATTTAAATCATTTATGTCTTGAGATATGCCCAGGTTGTTATGTGCAGCATTAAAATATCAAATCAAATGAAGGTGTACTCATTTGGAAAATGTTCTTCTATAACACTACAATCCCCAAGAGAAAGAAGAAAATGACAACCGAGAAAGAAAAGCTTCTTGTGCAAGAATAATTCTTACTTTAGTTCAAAGGCTTTCTGAACAAGTGGAATATGAATATGACAGTATTTAAAGTGATTCAGGTCACTCTGCATTTGAATCTCTATCTATACATGATGAAACTAAAGAAGATGAAGTCAGATCAGGGGAGAAACAAAAATGTCCTTTGAAATAGAACTGACAGCAAGCTCTCAATAAGAAGACTGAAGTCCTTATCAAATAAAACAAAACAAAACAAAAAAAGTTGTTTAAAAAGATTCTCTTAAAGTTACTAAATAAGACACTTGATTATATAAAAATTAAGAAACATCTGGAGTTAGAAGTCCAGTATAACTTTCTCCTTACCACTGTCTAGTCTATGACAGGTTTACAAAGAGCTTTCTGAAAAGCCACAGAATTTTTCAGAAAAAAAATTAGCAACTCATTGATGACAATATTTCAATTTATTTTTAAAATTCACATTAAAAGACTATTAAATAATATTATTTTCTTTTAAAATTTATGATTAAATTTTCATCATTCTGTTTGAATAGCTGATTCCTAAAATTACACTCTACTTTGTCATATTTTAAATCTGGAAAATATGTGCTTAATATTTAAATTTTAGTTTATGCTTTACTTGATATTTTAAAATATCAAGTAAAATATTTAAAATGTATAAAAATGTTTTATATGTTTATATTTTAAATGAATTGCATATTTAGTGTCTTTTCTTTTTTTACAATTCCAAGTAGTCTTTAATTTGTAAAAAAATTACTATTCGGTACATTTATTTTGGTATTATATGGAATGAAAACTGCAGAATCAATATTGGTGTTTCTTCCTAGTATTATGATCACTGCACATAGTCACCATTTGCCTGTCTAACCACATTTCTTTGCAGCAGTTCCTGAGGAATCACAAGATGAGGCTATGTATTCACTCCACCTGCTTTAGCTAATTAGACTAGGAAAAGGTAGCACTAGCATGACAACCAGATAGGCACCAGGAAACTGGGCAAAATATACCCCTATCCTCATTTTCTTCTTCTTTGAATTGCTTTAGCAGTTTATCTACATGCAATTAATATATATTCATTGAGATCATCCTATGTGTAAAGCAGCTATTTTTTATTTTATATTTATTTTTAGCTATCAATTAAACATTCTTAAAACAACCAATTGTTATAAAAAGTTGCAAAGACATATCTATATAGATTATCAAAAATAACACATCTGTATCCTTTTAGGCACATTATTAATAGAGGAATAAAAACCCATTAGGTCATTTAAGCATCAATATTAGGTCTTTCTTATTGAAAAGTTCATGATATTTTAAAGTGACTGAAAACCACATTTTTCATTAAACTTGCCAATCAATGGATGATCTCTAAATTGATTTCCTTAGGCCCCAGTTTTTTTCAGGTTTAATATTTGAAGTTTAATATTCCCAACTGACTTTAATCTCACTCTAATGCTTCAGTCCTGCTCTTACTTAAACTTTTACTGATTTTGTTGCATAGCTTTCTTGTGCCTTTCTATTCTGAGTTTGACTGGTTGAAACAACTCATAAATTTCACCAATAGTCTCCTAACCTAGTTTCTGCATACTGTCATGACATTCTCTGCTGATCTCCTTTCACTGCATCTAGTGCATGTAGTAATATAAAGACATTTGTTTGCTTGCTTGTCTGTACTTCTTTTTTGGGTTATTGAGAGCTTGAGGACAATAACTATTTCACCTTAGAATATCCACCACTTAGCAATACCTGGTACACAGCAGATACTAGAAATGTCTAAAGCATGAAGAAATTTTATAGATTGTGTTAAAACACATTCTGGAACATGTTATGATTTATTAAATTATAATTTAAATTAATACATATCTCAAATTCACTAACTTTTTAATTTAAACTTGCCTTAAGTCAATCTGTCTTCTCTCTCTTTCTCTCTCAATTCTGAGCACAGTTATGCCAGAAAAACACATTAAGTTTTATCCAATGGTCACATAGATTTATGCACAGGCACCATATAATACATAATAAAGTTAACTGATCAATATGATATTGGCTTATCTTAGAAATGAAAACTAGTTGAGGCAAATCTCAGACCTCCTCATATGTGAAAGATAAATAAGGTGTTTTCACAGCAACACTCAGCAAATATCACTATAAATTAAACACACACACACACACAAATACTATTTACTTGTACTGAGACTGACTGAAGAAATTACTTAATTTACCATGTAATATAAACTGGGAAAATATCATTTGATTTTTAACATATAGTTATTACCTTTCTCATATTTTTAAGTGTAACTAAATTAAATATTTCAAGAAACTTTTATGTTAAACAATGCACCATCAGACAAGATTCTAAAGAAACACTCTTAGATAGGATTGGAAAGTCAGCATTTAGAAACCATATATGTAGTGGAATAACTGATAGTATTAAATATAGTAACAGTAATAAATAGTATTAAAATAGTAACAGTAGTTTAATTTAAAATTAAACTTTTATTTAAATAAAAGTTAACTATAAGCTATGTGCCTAGCAATAGTTTGAATATTATATATGTATTAATCCTTTTACTTTCAAAACAACCCTCTGAGGTGGGCATTACTCCATTTTACCTCTGAGAATATGAAGGTACAAATAATGAGTCCTCTTGCCCCCAGTCACATAACTAGAAAGCTTAGATTCTCACTCAGTTTTCTTAACCACTATGCTCCACATTTTCCCTAAAAGATATTTATTAGTCATATTTTGGTGGCTAGTTTACATATTGATCTAAGAATAACTTTTGTCTAATTTCTCAAATTGAAAGTCAGAAGAAAAAGACAACCAACAAGTTGCTGTCATTTTCTAGTTATGCAAAGTTAGCCATGTCCCTTTGCCTCTCCTAGTTGAAATTTTAGCAAAATAAGATTGGGAACATCTACCTAGCATACTTTAGTACTCTTCTAACTTTCACCCCAGGTTTCTTTTGAGCTAAGACATACTATAGTGCTATGTCAATATAAATAAACTCTTATGATCAGTTATATAAAAATATAAAAATAATTTAGCCATCCCTGTTTCCTTATTCTCTATTTAATTCTTTCATAATGACTATGAGAGAAGAGTAAAAAATACACATTTATTTATTAATTACCAATTAAAATGACCTAGCAAATAAAAATAAAATAACAGCAAATGTTCTTCTTTCAAATAATTTTTTTTAAAACTCAAAACTAGGAGTGTATAAAACAAAAACAAAACAAAACAAATCAGCCAAACTGTTTTCATTCTGAGAAAACCCATTACTTATCTTTATGATTTTTGATAATAGAACATATACTTAAATGCCTGACAAACCTATATAAAAACAGTTTATTTAAAAAACAACAAATATGTGCTATATTATCACTTCTTTTAACTCTTATATATAAATTTGTTTATCTTTTCTCAGAAAAATGTGAAAGCTTTGTGATATGCTATATATTACTGTGCTAGTTGCAACTAGCTCCTGGAGATATAATAGTAAATAAGATACAGATGACCTCTATTTTCACTGAGTTTTAATTTTATCAAGGGAATCATACATTTAATAGTTTTTCAAATGTAATTTTGTTAAATGCCATGGTAGGTAAATATACAGTACTATAAAAATATACACTAGGAAAACCAGCACTGTTTGAGGCTTTAGGAAAGGCCTCCCTAAGGAAGTGGACTTGTAGATAAAGGATTTGATAAGGTAAGCGAGGGAGTGTTTGAGTGGGACAATTCTAGGAGGGAGAACAACAAAATGTACAGAGTTCAGAGTGGAAGGAGGTTGGTACATTCAACGAACTGAAAGAAGGCTTGCTTGGCTGGAGCAGATTGATTAACAGAGAGACCCACGGAGGACTATTCAGGCTTACAGGCCAGCTGGAGGACACTGAAATTGTTAAAGCCATTAAGCAGAACAGTGACATGATCAGAAAATGGGAAAAATATATATATATTTAATATATATATATTTAAAATACACATATATTTGAAGTCATGATAGCTCATGAGAAAATATAAAATTTCATAAAACATCAATTATCAGAAATCAGAGCCATTTGGAGATTTTTAATTTTAAAGTTTGTAGAGAAATGCAAGATTTATGTAAGAAACTACTATATAAGAAAATTAAAAAAAAAAGATGCTATGTTTGGGTTAAACATTTAGAAGCTATTTGTTTCAAGGACAAAAACTAGAATAAAACCAAAAAATCTGAGTCTTATATCAAAGAATAACCTCAAAATTATATGTGATATCACAAATATAGTCAATTTATAGACCTTATAGAAAGAGATGCAAGAAATGTTTATTGATTGTGTTACTAATAAAAGTTCCACGGGAAGAGTTTCCAAAACAGAACAGATGTTCAGCTTGCCCTAGGTTGAATATACAGTTAATGTGATAGTAATATAAATATTTTACGATGTTTATGAAGTTCCTGGAGAACTGTCAATATCCTAGCTGCCCATGATCTGTTTATATCCCCAGGGAAAATACTGACCAAGACTCAGGAAATAGTTCTCATTATGAACTTTCATCAGAACTTCCTTATATGAAAGTTATCAATATTAAACTAACTATGGCCATTAAGTCCGTCACCTGCAAATAGTTTGTTTTACTCTGATGCTTGCCTGGAGCCTCTATTATAATCTACAGGCTAGAACTGTTTTCAACAAAAAGGACAGTCTCAAAAAAAGGAGTCTATTAGGTACTTCAAACTATTGACACTCGACTCTTTGGTTTAGTCTTCTGAGTTTTAAGTTTATCAGGATAGTTTATATTTAATCATTTTTCACAACTTCCAGAATAAAGCAATAGACTGTCAGAATTTATAGAACTTTCAGATGTAGTAGGCTTCAAAAATTAATTATACAGGACTGACTGCATTAACTCAGAGGTCTTATTTTATTTTGTTTCTTTGGAAAATGCTTTAGTGTCTAAGTATTTAAGCAGCCCCCCCTTTTTTTCCTAAGCTATATATATATATATAGACTGTAACAACTTAATAAACTCCACTTTTGTAAATGAAATAAAACATTTAAAAATGTCTCACTAACCTCCCTGTTCTCCTTACTTTACATGGCAACATAATTATCAGCATAGGTTCATAGACTCTCCCTTTTTTATCAGAATATAATTGAATAAAATGATTGTACAACTAAGGCCTTACTGGAATGGCCATATTTGTGAGTGATGCTCATTGAGTTAGGGAAGAGCTTTTAAGGAACTGAGGCTGATTTCACTTATAGATAAAACATCTGCTAAGTCTGCCCAGGAAATTTGGCCTGGTGTTTGGCTGGCATGGTGCAGCCTCTCATGTCAGGAAGCATACTTCTTTAGCAGGTTAGAAATATTAAATTTTGATGATCCTGAGAGAAGAGGAATGCACTTGAAGGTATAGTCATGCAGGTGAAATTCAGTGTACAGTTTGTTGGGCTTGGCTTTCTAACCTCGAGCTAGAAGCTTTTAAAAAATTTTAGAAGCTTTTAAAAATCCAATCAGAGATTCCTTATTAAAACTGCCAGAAGGAAATGAATTAATCTGAAGTATAAAGGCTTTTGCTGCAGAAAAGTAAATAAGCTTCCCATATACATTTACCAGTCTTTCTGTCTCTCTAGCCTAAAAGCCGGCAAAATCTCCTAAAACTTGTTCAAATGGTCATTGTTAATCAAGTAGAACAGAAAACAGTAGTAGTTGATTTCTACTTTTTTAAAATAAATAATTCTTTACCCATCACAACATCCTGGGCAATGGCTTTCACATTTATAATACATATATACTAATGTACAATTATCTCAAAGAAAAGCAATAATATTAGCATAGTATGGTATGGCATAACAATTACCTCTTTCATATGTTTAATATGCAAATACTATAATAATAAACTTAGAATAATTAAATTCAGAATAATAATTTAAAATTTAAAAAATAGTTCTCTATACTTGTCAACAATATTGAGTAAAATAAAATAACAGCTAATAGACTACTTTTGCATCATCTATGTATCAGTGTAACAATCTTAGAGTAATTTAAGTTTTGCAGTTAACACATGATAGCATGTTAAAAACATAAAGTTGTAATTTTCTATTTTAAACCTAAGCAGCCAAATCATAATATTCTGCATGATTTATGCATATATAATATTAGTTAACATTTTAAACAAAGATTGGATATGTGTTAAACTCATACTTACCCATGAAATTGAGGTAGCCTTCTCCACCAAGTGCATGAGTAATGAGTCGAATCATTTTATGAAGCTGTATTCCACGATCAATAACCGGTGTAAAAGGGGACAGAACACTCATGTTGGTATACATTTCAGCATCCATTAACCAAAATGCCAGTGTCTTATCACCAACGAGTGCCTATAGAAATAAAAGTCACTGAGATAAATGCAAAGAGTAGGTACTAAACAGCTGTGATTTACACTAGAATAACACATGGTTACAAATGATGGAAAACAATGGTGAAGAAGTGTGTGAAACAGTATTAATTTGATGTGTTTTCCAGTAATTACTACCTATGCTGAAGGTGAGCTGGCAAACCAAGTTAAACATCAACACCTCTGTTTTCATGACTGATTTTTATTTTTAAAAGAGCTTGGTGAAAATCTCATAAGTTTCTTAACTATTTGTTATACCTAAAATGATACTTCAAATTTTTTGAAATTGTAATAAATATTTATTATAATGTTAAGAACACTACATGGGTTGTTAAAATACTTTGCATACCATGAATTCATTTGTTTTGAAAGAATGTAAGAATATCTAAAAATACTTATATGTATATTTATATGTACTTATATATGTATAGGTATTATATGTAATATATATATAAATATACTAAAATAGACTCTCCTCCCCTTCAGCAGAGGTTGTGCTGACTGAAAAATTACTGTTTAGCTATCGCATATGAGAACATAACGTCCTAACAATAAGCTTTCTGCTTCTGTACCCCCTGCTTGCACAACCAACTTGTAGGTTGACAGTTAGTAAAAAGAAGAAAAATAGACTTTTGTGTTCAAATAGGATGAAGAATGGGTTTAGGGCTTAAAAATCCTGTACCTCTACATTTCGGGGCTGCTTAACTTGGGGTATGTGTACCCCTGGCAGAACCAGCTGGCTGAATAAAGAGTATGTTTCCTATAACTCACTGATTTCTGGTGGTCCGTGTGTTTATCGGAGGCTAGTGGCTACAACAAGGCTTGATGACTTTTTTTTAAAACATAAATATTGTTTTCTCATTGTGTTTGCCATTTAATATAAAATGTGTTTGTTTTACATAAAAATATACTATTAATAAATGGGGCAGGCAACTCAGAAACACCATCAGTAGGAGAAGAGAGGCCTCTTAATCTGAATTATTCATGGTTAAAAACTGCTAACTAATGCAAAGTGTTCTTCATTGAAAAAAAAATATATATATAGTGAAATATATAACAGAGATTAAACTATAGTCTCATTACCCATTGCAATTATTTTCATTTTTAGAAAAAACATTTTACTTACAAATCTGTTATAATTTCTAATCTATTTTGATTAAAATGACTTGTCTTTAAAATACTGTTACAAGAAAATCTACTCATTTGTGGGTCTTGTCCTTAGTTTCAAGGGCCAAGTAAGAATTAAATATGATTCTTGCCACAAGAATTCTGTATATAATTAGATGATAATTGCTATCTATATTATAAAGCTCAGGTATTTTTGCTTTTTTTTTGTTTTGTTGTTTGTTTGTTTGTTTGTTTTTTACTTTATCAAAGTAATGTCTTTGATCTCTAACTTTTAGGTAAATATTTTAACTCTAAACATACAAAAAAATGTGTACTGTTTTGGACTGAATTGTGCTCCACCCTCCAATTCATGTTGAAGTCCTAACTGGTAATGTGACTATATTTGGTAACAGGGCGTTTAAAGGAAAAAATCAAGGTTATGTGCTTGGTGAGTGGTTCCCCCTCATCCTTAAGTTAATATTATTTATTTCTGTTGTGTTATATTTTGGTTCTTTTTTTTTCATATTTATATGATGTGTTCTTTGGCCAATTTAATTTGAAAAAGTCAGCAGTGACCCGATTTGGAAAATGCAAAATTTAGAATATGTCCAGTTTATGAGTTAGCAAACTTTCTATAAAGACCAAATAGTACATACTTTAGGCATTCTGTGACACGTTCTTTGTGTCAACTACTTAAATATGCCATTATGGCTCAAAAGCATCCATGCACAGGATGAAAATGAATAAATATGGCTGTTCCAATTAACTTTACAAAAACAAAAAGCAGGCAGAATTTGCCTCATGGGCCTTAGTAGCTTACTTCTAATCTACTTACACCTTCTTAATAGAGAAGCCACGTGAAAAAACACCCGTTTACCTTTAATGGTTAATTTCTGCTGATATAACAGAAAACTTATTGTCAGAGCTTCAATTTTCTTAGTACATATACTGCATATAATTCAAAACTTTTACTCTCATTTTTAATGTATAAAAAGCACATTTAATGTTGTTTATTTTTCTGAGGATTAATATAGCTTTAACTAACTGACCTTTCCCTCCATTTATTTATATTTACTGAGGTCCTAGTGGGAGTAGTCACAGTACTGAAAATACAAAGATCTAAAAGTAAAATTTCCTAAATCATGAGAACATGGAGAATGGAACAACTATTCTTACCCTACACAACTAGATGAAGGCTTTAGGGAGAATATGATATCTGAGCCAGAGCACTGGGTCTTTTACAGGAGCTTCCCAGGTGAAACAGGCATTTACAGGTAAGTGAGGGGAAGTACAAGTCTCAATGTGGGTGCCCTATTCAGGAATGGGTGAGAATTTTACAGTATTAAAGAACAGAATGCTTAGAGAGTTGAACAGAAAATGAAGGTCAAAATTTTGCCTCAGGCCAGGATATGCATGGCCCAGGTTCAATGACAGGCTTCACTCAAAAGATCTGGGTTGACAAAATAAGGTTTCCTCTTTGGAAAATACCTCAGACTGCTTTAGAGAAGATGGACTGAAGCTGAGGAGACAGTAATCAATTAGCAGCAGATTTTAGTGACTAAGTAAAAAAGATGAAAGCCTGTCAAAGGCATAAAAACAACCTCTAGGAGGAAACCTAAAATGGGAGTTAAAATGAACCTGGACAGAACCAATACTTTATCACAACCAAGGAAAACAGGTAAGACAACACTTGCAACTGTCATTTACAATTTTTTAATTAGAGTTTGGCAGGATAAAAATGGCATGAACTTTGAAGCTGGAATCTCTAGATCTATAAAATAATTTTAAAATGTTAATCAAGTATAAGTAAATTTCACATTGATATAGATATAGATAGATATGTTATATTAACTGTATTAAATTATAGAAATTTGTTTTTAGATATTTTAATACAAACATAGAAATACAAATTTATAATCATATTGATTTACCTGATCATGACTCTCTGCATAAGCAATGCACTTTTCAAGGTAACGTCTGTTTGTGAGTGTGTGCACTATATTGCCCATATTCCAATCTTCATCTTTAAACTCTTTAAGTAGCTAGATGCAAGAGAGAAAATAATTTGCATAAACCATTATCATTCTTACATTAAATCCTAACCTGAGGGATACATTATATCAAACCAAATTATTTGACATGCAGATACAAGTGCTCCCATATAGCAAAGACAACTAGATTATTATTTAAATTTCTACTGAAATCACAGCTTTTAAGCAAACCGTGCAAATGACAGTGATGTAGTGTGTGTGTGCAGAGGAGTATTTTTACTTTTGTGCATGTTAGGATTTTTGCACTATTTTTTTCCCCTTGTAATGACTGCTATTTTTGATTAAAAACTACAGAAAAGTTGTGTAATATAACTTCCCATAACTTTTACAAGGCACAGATATACCTGCTACATTTTTATGTTGAATGAAAAGTAATTAGCAGAAATAGTGTTGTGTTCCATTTTTTTAAAATAATAATAGAAAAAACAACTGTTATTTCAAAGTTTAGAGACTAATTATTATGAATAATTATCATCTTAACAGACCACAAATTTTTGTTCCCACTTCATTTACCACTCAGTCTTTAATCTGGCTTCCGCCCCTCTAACACCTCTCAAATGCACATGATCTTGCCAAGATCTCAGATGAAGCCTCTCAGATAAGTAATTGCTCTTTCTTAGGCAGATACCAGCTATACCTGTTGACAAGGCTGACCCTTTCCCTCTCCAGGAAACACTTTCCTTCTTAGTCTACCACTGTGAAACTCTTGATTGTTCTGTTTGTTTTCTTATCACTTTAGGCACTCTACAAAGTCTTTCCCTCTGCTTAGCCTATAAAAGCTGGTGTTCCTTAAAGTTATGTCCTCGAAATAGACTCTTCTCTTTTATTCAACATACTCTTTTTCTGTGGGCTCATTTTTCTGTTCAAAATGTACACTATACTCTGTGATAGAATTCTAGGATGTTCCCACAAGTCTTGCTCCCTTGTAGTCACACCTTCGTGTAATCCTTTACCTAGAGTGTAGGTGGGACCTTGATATGATAGATGTCCTCTGAAGAAACTGTGAGATAATAACTGAATAATGTTTTAAGTTGTAGTAATTTGTTATGCAACAATAGAAAACTAATGCAGATCTTGGTACCAGAAATTGGACACAAGCCTGCTTATATCTTTTTTCGCTGACATTTTTCCCCATGTGTAATTTAGACATGCTTAGCCATACCCCATAATTATTTTATGAATCGCTGGCCTCCAGAGAATAGACTGTGAATAGGCCACCTATAGACTCTCACATCCTAATGCTCAGAATCTGAAAAAGCCATCATAATTACAGGGATCTTTCTAAAAAGGAGATATGAATGGTCAGAGTTAGAGGGAGATGTGAAGATGCTATACCTTGATTGCTTTGAAGATGAAAGAAGGGGCCATGAGCCAAAAATATACGTGGCTTTTAGAGGCTAGAAAAGGCAAGGAAACTAGAGCATTTAGAAGAAATATAGCTTTGATTTTAGCCTTTTAAGACCCACTTCATATTTGTGACCTATATAGAATTGTAAGAACTATATAATAGGAAATTTGTATTGTTTTAAATCACTAAATTTGTGGTAATTAGTTACAGCAACAATTTAAAACTAATGTATAGACCTATGTAAATGTGCCTAATTAATTTTTGACAAATGCACCAAAATAATGCAATAAAAGTTGGATAGACTTTTTAACAAATTATGCTGAAAGAGCTGGATATCCATGGGGGGTGAGGGGTGGGAGGGAAGAGCCTTGCTTAAGTCTTGCACATTGTACAAAAATTAACTTAAAAAGGATGATAGACTTAAATATAAAACTATAAAATAGTTAATAGAAACATAAGGAAGTCAAAGAATTCTTGGACTTGACATCAAGAGAGCTCTAAAAAAAAAAAGGTGAATCAGACTTCTTTAAATTTAAAGCAAAAAAACTTTTGCTCTGTAAAAGTGCACAGGAAGAGGATGAAAAGACAAGCAAACAGACTGGGACAGAATATTTGTCAACCACATATCTAACAAAAGGGTTGAATCTAGAATATACAAAGAACTCTCAAAATTTCACAATAAACAAATGATCCAATTAGAAAATGGTCAAACAAGAATAGACATTTCACCAAAGAGGATACACAGAAAGTACATTAAAAGATGTTCACCATTATAAGCCAATAAAAAAATGCAAATTAAAACCACAGCTGAATATCACTACTCTCCTATTAGAATGACTACAACAAAAAAAAGTGACGAAAGCAAGTGCTATTGTGCAAGATGCAGAAATTGGATCTCTCCAATATTGCTGGTGAGAACATAAAATATTACAGCTATTTTGAAAATTATGTGGCAGTTTCTTAAAAAATTAAACACTCAACTACTATAAGATCCAGTACTTTGGGGCACTTATCCTAGAATAATGAAAATAAATGAGCATTTATCCTAAAACATGATGTATGGTCATAGAAACACCTATACACAAATGTTTATAGCTGCTTTATTTATAACAGCCCAAATTTAAAAACAATTCTGATGTCTTTAATGAGCAAATGATTAAACAAATTATGGTATAAGCATACCATGGAATAATATTCAGTAGTAAAAAGGAAAACACTAGTGAAACATGCAGCGATCTGAATGAATCGCCAGACAATTTTGCTGAGTAAAATATGGCAATCCAGAAAGGTTACACACACTGTATGATTCCATTTATATAAATTCTTGAAATTACAAAATTATAAAATGAAATTCAGATTAGTGGTTGATACAAGTAAAGAAGTGATTGGGGGTAGAAGGATGCAGGTATAGCTATAAAGGAAATGTGAGGGAACATTGTGGTAATAGAAATGTTTTGTATCTTGACTACAACAATGTCAGTATCCTGATTGTGATATTGTACTATGGCTTTGAAAGATGTTAGCATTAGGATAATATTAGTTAAGAGGACATTAGATCTCACTGTACTATTTCTTATAATCGTGTATCTACAATTTTGTCAATAAGTTTAATTAAAAAAACTATTTTTATATATTTAAAAATACTAGATGCACAATAAATATTTCATGAAATTAATGAGTGAATAAATTAAATACTTATATCACCTTTACATAAACATTTCAATTATTAGATAACAAGAATGATCAAATAAAACTAAAGGACATAAAGCAAATTTGGTGTATTTCAGATAGCAAATATTTGTTCAGTGAATGATTAAACTAATATGATATTCCAAACTACTGATTTTGAAATCATACAAACAGAAGTAGTAAATAATTTTCTTTCGAACAAAAACAAAAGGAATCTAGCATTCTAAGGTAACTCTGACTCTATGCGTAGATAACAATGAATGCCATGTACACTGAGTATAGCTGATGTTTAGATTAATACTCTGGTGTGTTTTATTGACATTTGAAGGAATGATAGTTATTGACAGAATTATTATTTTTTTTATTCACAACTTACAAAGTTTGGAGAAAATCACAAAGTTTTAAAAACATGACTTTAACCCTCTCTAATCTTATTAACTAAAGCCCTCATTTCTGTGACGCAAAAAGATTTTAAAATAATTACATAAAACAGAAGATGACTTCTGCCCTTCGAGAATTTACAATCTAAGAAGACAGTATGGTCATATCCTAAACATATGAAAATACATTTTTCCACTTGTATGATATACCGCCTAGTACAGTGCCTTGGGCATACAAAGTACTAAAATATTTAGTATACTGCAGATTAAAAAAAATAAACTGCCAATATTATTTGGAAAAGAAAAATATCCTATTGTGAGCTATGATTAATTGGTTAATAATTCTAGGTTGATATACACCTTTAAATATTCTTTATTCTGCTCAAAGGCTGGTAAAGGCTTTTAAGTGGGAGGTTAAAAAAGTAAAATTTTGCACTTGTTAGAGAAAAAAAGTCTGCAAGAAAAATTAAAAATTATAAGTGGTGGTGGGTGGCTAACTAAACTTAAACCAAGGTGAGAAACTTAAAGACCATAACATTTTTTAAAATAATAAATATAAAGCGACTTTTCCAAGTATTAAAGCTAGAACACCCATTTGTCTGATTTCTAAGACTGTCTCTATAAAACACTCGCTTTTGAGTTAACAATGTTTGAGGAGTCATTATAAATGGAGAAGGAAAAGTTGTGTTGTTAGAAGTTTAAAGTCACAGCTGTGCATTACACAAATTGCCCGAGGATACAGGAAAGATGGTTAAGAGATGATTACAATAAGCACTTCCTTCAGAGTAAACTCTATGGTTTTTCTGTGAAAAGTTATGTACTGTTATCTCATGATACTAGTTCATGCCTGTATTAAAGGCCTCATCAGAAAGTTGATTATTTGATACCTTTCTAATTCCTACACATATTAATCCTATGATTATGAAATTGACAAAAATATTGCATATCAATTCTAAGCTTATATAACAACTTTAGTTCATAGGCAAACATTAAATAAAACAAAATACAATCCAAACTACTTGGAATTGTTGTTAAATTTAATAAAATTGTATTAGAAATGATGTGCAAGGTGTTATGTATAAATATTCATTCCTAGTGCTTGACACATGGTATGGACTTCTAACCCATTTCCTATTTGCCCTGAGAATACTTGCCACTGGTGCTTGCGGTACGGCTATGTTGTTTACCCAGAAATAACCTGCTGATTATAGTCCTAACCTTACCCCCAAAGTTTGCCATGAAATCTCCTTTTTATTGTTATTTTTGTATCACTCTAGTATATCGACAGTCTTCGTGAAAAAATGACATCATTTCTAGTTACAGCATTCTGTTTTTGGTAGTGGTATTCCATTTACAAAATATAGTAATTCTCGGTCACTAAAAACGTCAAATCCTAGATGTCTGCTTTGTGTGGTTCCGTGTTTTAAAACTTACCACATAAAAAACAATGATTAAACACTGATCATAATATACATTTCTGTTACATTAGGATTACAGACAAGTTCTGTTTAGAAATAATTCCAAGAACAGTTTTTATATTTTATTTTCACATTGAAAACTAGTCAGATTTGCTTCAGCCTCAAGAAGTGCGTTTATGTAGAATTAACGCTAGCAGGGAGCTGCACTTTTTTTTCTAAACAGGAAATGAGTTAAATACTGAATGAAGAAGTGGATAAATCCAAGTATGTTGAAGAAAAACCATAGTATAAAGCAAGAACTGGGAATTAAGGAGTAACTTCTACATTATTTGATGATTTGCAGAAAGAAATGGATGTTCTGATGTGTTTTAAATGTAGAACACCAAAGTTTCAAGTATGTGCACTGATAATGCAAAATTTTGTCTATACAGCTAACATTATATTAATCATATTTTCCCCTCTCTGAATAGTACAAGTTTGAATACTTTAAGTAAGAACTTTTAGAAGTTTGAGAAGCACCTTATTACAAAAATCTACACACTTATGGGAGATTTTAGAACTTCAATTATAATATATGTAACTGATAATCACAACTAAGAAATCAATTGCAGAAATAATAAATAAATCAATGTAATTTATGATGTCCACAAGAAAAAAAAAATATTTGCAGAAAATCATACCTGGATCCATTTATCTGGAATTGCCATGGCTAATCGATAGTCAAAGCCACACCCTCCCTGAGAAATTGGAGAACACAGAGCTGGCATTCCTGATACATCCTAAACAAAAGATATCAGCATTATCAGTTCATATATCTTAAGTTTTACTAAATATAAGTAACATTCAGACCAGTAAATAAAAATCATAAATGGGGCATATATTTTTGGAATATTTTGGTAGCATAATTGTAAAAGTAGTTAAAATTGTTAACAGCATATCTCATTTCCCAAAATAAGATAAAATTTTGTGTAGGACAACTTTGATCTCATGAGACTATATTTTTATTTTCCTTGATATCACAGAGAACACAAAATAGTAAAACTGCTATTGATAAGACATAGTTTCTTAGACTGATTTTTGAACTACTCTGTGGACTTTCATGAAACAGAAAAATTCATGTAGCATATATCTGTTATACCTGTTCTCTCCGTATATAGCACTGACATGGAGTGTATTTTGTGAGCACTTAACTCACTTAGCTCATTTCTGATGAAATGTAGAGTTAGTATATTAAGAATGAAGCAACAAGATGGTTTTCAGTATAGTCGGTTACACTTGGAAAGGGTCTCTGAGGTTATCTAGTGGATCTTCTTCATTCAGAAGATACAGAAACTGAGGTGAAGGAATTAAAATGATCACGTTACAAATGAAGGTTTTTTTTTTTTTTAAATCTAAAGAGCAGTTATGACTATTCTAGAGGGAAAAAAACTTAATTTAAAATATTTTAAATCAATATAAGAAATAAAACCATGTGGAGTGGTAGCCATATCTTAGGGGAAATAAAGGTTTTAATTTTAATAATTGTCATTATAGGATTTTAAGTAAAATTACATTACTTTGTTATGCCACCTTGCTTTCTCAAAAAAAAAGTTCACGAGGATCAATTCCACATTTTAAAGAGATTCCCACTGGATAGAGAAATGATGCATTGAAATTGAAGTAGTTTTTAATTTAAGTAGAATAAATTGAAGACACACCTTGTTTAAAAAATTTTTCAAAGTAATATAGGGTAGGCTAAAGTCTCAAAGTTTCATTGGTGGAAACACTGATAATCAGAGAAAAGCTCCCTAGATGATGAAACTATTTTACTTGAAATGAACAAAAAGATCAATGTAACAATTTTAAGTTTCATGTATTAAATAACTGCTTTTTTCCCCACTTTTGATTTGTACTGTCATTGTTTATAATAATTTGTCATATGTAATAACTCTGCTTTGAATTGCCATATGATTGACAAAATAATTAAAGTTTTGATTGCTCGACAGATAAAATTAAGAAATATAAAAGACAAAAAAGTTTAAAATACACTCTGATTCATATTAAAAGCTATTCAGTACATAAATTATTAGCTCAAGATTTATAAACTATGACCAAATTTAAGTAGGTAGAGAATGGAAAATGATCCTGGGTACCAAAATGGCATTATAATTGTTGGTTTTTTAAAAATTATATATAAGATTTTATTCCATAAATTTAGGATCCTTTGCTTTATTCCTAGAAAATATTTACAAGGCAAAGGCCTAAAGAAAGTAACTGTTCCCTATCCAGAGATAAACAGAGAAATCATACCACCTAGTTGGAGAGCTGGGGTTTTGAGAAATGATGGATAAAAAAAGGCTATACAAATAATAAATATATTTATTATAATATATATGTATCATTATATATATAAACCAGACAATCGCTACTTCATTTCATTCCAATGAACTAAAAGCCAACAATGTGAAAACATGTCTTAACTCTGAATCTTTAACAGTGTTCTTATTATTTTTAAATGCCAACCACTAGACTTTGTACAGAATAGTTTTAACATAATGAATTCTATATTAATAATAATTCCAAGTCAGAGGACTCAAAAAACCAGAGGGATTTTAGTACTAAATCGAAATTAGCATAAGCATTTAACAAACTTCTTAATTTATCACATTTATCATCAAGAGGGGAATTGTCAATTATGCATATACCAAATTATAACATTACAGTGCAGCTTTGGGACAGTTAATCATGAATCTTCAGTAATCATAAATAACTAGTGAACATTTGGCAATTGGAGAGCAGTAATGAAAATTAGAAAGGTAATCTCATCAGAACAAGAAGGCTTCAGAGAAGCTCACAGGCAGTGATCCATGTCATCTCTAATGATTGAACCAGAAAAGAAAAAAAAAAAAAATAAATAGAAGCACAAGAAAATTTTATTTTTTTCTCTGCTCAAGTTCTCATGGCAGAAGGCCCTATCCATTGATTAGGATATTTTACTTTCTAACCACAGCCATTTCCTTTTTTAACAAAGGAATGATGACAAGTAATTAGTGTACACTTACCACTTAGTAGGAAAACAGTGAATTCTAGTTAATGTGCCACCCATACAAGGCAGCTTCATTGTAGTCAAGTTATAATTCAGTTATACAATTACTGACAACATGATATTAAATATTCAAATATTGTATGCTGACAAATGTTCTATATTAAAGGGGATCAGAGGGTAGAGATCATTATGACTTTACCTCAGCTATTGTTATTGACTCTGGATACAAAGTGTGAATCAAATGATTTGCCAACATGAGATAAACCAAGGCATCTTCATCCACCTGTAGTCCAAAATATTCATGGTAATCACCTGAAAAGCCTTGACCTAGAGAAGAGAAAATCAATATGGATGCATTACGTTGACACACAAGTCTTAACTCTTCACAAATGCTCCCACCAATTAGTTTGTTGATATCAGTTTTGTTATCATAGCAAGTAAAGTGTAATGAGCCTGAATACCACATAATGTTACCGTCAGCAAATATACAATTTAACTTAAAAAAATAGTCCTTATCAACATTCAGAATTCAGACAATTCTCAATTCAATTTTTGTTTTACAAAAGTGAACAAAATCACTTTGATTTAAAATGTAATTTATTTCTAACTGAATTTAATGCAGAAAAATAAATGCAATGATATCAAAGGGAATTCTAAATTGCAACTTTTAGATACCTTTTTTGTCACTTAAAGAGACGTTAATATTAGCTAGCTTCTATTAGATCTCTCTGAAGTATGAATATAAAATTGAGATATAATGTTTATATCATTTTAAATATGTGCTTCAATTTATACAATATGGATTTCCTATAATGACAAATAAATTTTAACATTCTCTAATATCCTTCTACCTCCTCTTCCCTCAACTCCTAATTCTGGTTGTGTATAGTATATTTCAGTGTCACTTACTGAGGTAAAACCATTTACTTTCTATTCCTTCAGTTGTTGACTCTTGTTTTAATAAAATCAAATTAGTGCTCAACACCTGCCTTTTTCCCATTTCTCTATATCAAAGTTCTTTATTTTGACTCACAACTTTTTCAGTTTGCTAGATTTCATCACTGAAGGATATTTCAAGTATAATTACAGAAGTTCTATTCCTCAAAGTCTTTTGAATTTATACCTAAATGGCTATTAAACTATCAGTTTCCTGAGCCATACTTTGTTTCTCTAAGAATTTTGTAGATATTGCTATTGGCAATAGAGCAGTAGGAACTCCGCCATTTTTTTTAATCCATGCTGATAATTGATTTTAATTCTTAGTTGTCACCTAATAAATGTCTCTTTGTTACTGAATTTTATAAATTAAATACTCTATGTCTTAATGTTAATTGTTTAATATCATTTTTTTTCTGGTATGTCTTCTCTGCAGTACAGTTTTTTTTTTCTTTTTCTTCTCATCTTTCAAAGGGAGAAAACATATTAACTCAGAATGTTACCATTTCTTGGGCTGCCTATTCAGAGAAAATATATCCCATATTCATGGATTTCAGTCCATTTCTCCAACTCTATAATTTCTTGGAGAATACCTAGCCCTCAGCAGAGGGATGTTCTGCAAGTGCATGTAGATGTTTTATTCTAGAAGAGGATCTTTCTTGAATTTTGCCATTCTTGTCTTTTTCATCCCCTAAATAAGATTCTCTCCAAACTGGAGGAAGTTAATGAAATCTGTCATGCTTTACAGGTTGAATTCCATTCCTAGGCACATGTAATGGAGACATCTCCATAACTGTGCTGCATGATTTACAGATAGCAATATACTTTGAATAGAGCCCATTTCTCTGGCAGCCACTTTGCAAGATTTGTAGTCTAAAGTCCTTTTTTTTTCTTTGGATTAGTTGTTCCTGGTAAATATTTGTTCAACAAAATAATTTTTTGCCATGTTATCTACTAAGGAATTCAAATTCTGTGCAACTTATTTGTACAACTTTTAAATTGAAGATCTCTGATCAATATTTTTAATTAAAAATTAATTTACAATTTAATTTTAACTGACTATATCTCTATTTAAAATATGCATATTTTTTCAATGTCTAATACACAGGAACCCACACATTCACAAATGTTGATTTATTTTTCTTATTTATTTTTCATTGAAAATGCTGTCATGTTCACATCCCGAGGGTGCTACAATAAATGGCTTCCTTAAAAAACATTTTTAGACAAAAGCTACATATTAAGAACAGCATATTCTTAACTAAATATATATATATATGATAAAATAATTATCTTTTGTTTACTTAGAAAATGTATTTATACCTAACTTCTTGCCAAAAAGGGATCAGAAATGAAGAAAAGATATACAATGGAATGGATAAAAATCAAGCCATTAATAACAGTCACTATAGCTTCTGTACCTGAACCCCAAAACTTGCTGTAATCTACCAGGAAAAAAAATAACATAAAATCATTAGTTACATGTAATAGATCAGGTGACCTACCCATTCCATGATGATGATAGAGCATGGATGTAACACCATCAAAACGAAATCCATCAAAACCATATTCTTCCAACCACCATCTTATGTTTGACAGAAGAAATCTTAAAACTTCCCAGCTACAATATTAGAGAAATATATTTTTAAGAACAATGGTATATAGTGTTTCCTTTAATTGTCATATATCATTTGCTGAGTATTCATTAAACTTATAAATCTCTGTCTTAGGAATCATGATACTCAAATATGTCATATAAAAACCAGAAAACTACTAAAATTTTTCTCATTGGTTTCATAAAACAAATTCTAAAAAGAAAAATTATTACACTTACTTAGCTGAAGAAATAACTTAGTATCTAAGAAAACCTGAGAAAATATTAAAAGTTCAGTGATTCTCTCTTGTTCAATGTGGTGTCCTCAGCAACCATGCAATGATAACTACACAGTAGTGCTAAAAAAATAAAATAAAATAAAACAAAAGAAACCTGCTTCTTATCTCTGAATTATCAACAAGATATTTCATGTAATATAACCACAGTTACATAATTCTTCTTTAAAAAAATATAATTCTACTCTCAATAGAAAAACTGCCTTCAATGTTTGTCTGCTTAAAACATTTCCCCATTCTACAATTTCAAACAGATACAAAACAGAATAAAATGTAAAAAAAAGGACTCAAAATCAACCACATCATAAGCAATATTACATTTACTAGACTATTGTTATGAATTATTAAAAAACACATGTCATACAAAGTGAAAAGTTTTACAAGCTAAAGACTCCACTATCCATTAAAAGAAAAAAAAAAAAAACAGAAAAAAAAAAACCTGTTATAACTCAGTTAAAAACGCCACCACATGAAACAAGCCTATTTTGGACAACTGAAAACAGGGGGCATCACCAATGAGTAGTTTCTTTAGTCACGCCAGTTATGGTTGAATCCTCTATCTTATTATAACTGTAGTTTTAAGACTTTAATACCTCATTTAGTTTAATGACAAAGCAGTAATAGTGTACACAGTTGAAATTTATGTATTCTTTAAAACCTTCCATATATTAAAGAGCAATCTGACATAAGTGGCAATTAAGTAATCACAATCAACTCTGGAATTGTAAATCTAAACTCTGAGAAAAAAATGAGTGCTAGTAGTAATTAAATGCTTTGAGTTTTAAAAACTAACTTAAAGTTAAGAAAATAAATGAAAAAAAAATACAGAAATACAAGCAATCCAACAAATATGAAAGGGAATAATAAGGAAGTTCTAGATTGTTGGATCCAAGCTAGGCTGAAAATAGAATTTAAGTTTCTATTTATTGCATATCCATTTGGAACTTAAAAAAAATTGTTTTACATAAGTAAATGAATAAAACCAAAGAGATATTATACAAGTGAACGAAATTACTCCATTTTGTATTGGAATTTCTAATATTTTTTTAAAGTAGATAAACTTAATTTTTTTTAGAGCAGTTTTTGGTTCACAGCAAAATTGAAAGAAGCATATCTATACTTTTAACATGGTGACTATATGACTATTTCAGAGAGAAGACATGAAATTTGCATATCAATAATGCTTTGCAAACAATTTTTTGAAAAAAGTTTTCTAATCTGGTCATTTGATGGATAATGCACATTTTACTTTAGGAAAGTAAATTTAAAAATATATTTAGCCTAAAATACCACAGAGTTGGAACAGAATTTATTTAACTCATTTCTGTTTAGAAATAAAAAAAAGGGAAAATTTGCTGCCAGCATTAATTTAATTCTACATAAAATAAACATGCTCTTTGAGGCTGAAGCAAATCTGACTGGTTTATAATGTGAAAATAAAATATAAAAACTGTTCTTGGAGTATTTCTAATCCTAATGTAATCCTAATGTAACAGAAGTGTATACGATGATCAGTATTTAATAATTTTTTCATGTGGTAAATTTCAAAGCATGGAACCACACAAAGTAGACATCTAGGATTTGACATTTTCAGCAATTGAGAAATACTATATTTTGTAAATGGCATTCCACTACTAATAACAGAATTCAGTAACTAGAATGATGTCATTTATTTCCAAAGACTATTGATATACTAGAGTGATACAAAATAATAATAAAATGAGATTTCGTGGCAAACTTTGGGGGTAAAGTTAGGACTGTAATTGGTGAGTTATCTCAGGGTAAATGCCGCAGCTGCAAGTGCCAGTGGCAAGTATTCTCAGGGCAAAGAAGTGGGTTAAGTACTCAACATCTCGGGTAGATATATGAAGGTATAAATATGTAAGTAAGACTAGTATTTTATTTAGTTTGCAGAGTACTTTACATTTTTCAAATTTGAATTTATGTAGATGAAACTTTTTTTTTTGTTAGTTCTTTCTAGTCCCTGCCACTCGCATTTCTAATCCAACTCTGTTTATTCATTAACATCGCCAGCTTGAACTTGTGGACATTTGTTGTCAATTTCTAGCATAAATATCATGGACTGAATGTTTTACAAGTAGACACAGGTTCAAATGTAAAAAAAAAAAAGTGTCTTAATGTCTACAGAGATAAAAGAGAGAGAGAGAGAAAAAAAAACAATGATATTACAGTTCATTGAAAACCAGAAAAAGGAGATGATGTAAATTTAATTACTGAAAACATTGCCCAGTATTACATAGTTCATTAAAGGAAGAGTTACTAAATGTTCTACTGATTCTTGTTGCAATATCTAATCTATTCTATTGACCTAAAGGAGTAATAAAACTGCATTTAACATATTAAAGGAAAAAAGACATTCAGCTGTAACTACATGTGTAGACAGATTCTTGGCATGGATAAATAGGAATTTCTTGTGATAATAAAAAAAAATTTAAATGCCAATGGAATATTTAATTTAAAAAGTTGAATGGGTTAAAAATACTAAATTATATTCTTTAGACTTCTAAAATGCTCTTAACCTAAAGCAATGTCTAAATAACATAAGCAATTATTTAAAATTTCACAAGATTAAACTGACCGAGATAAACTTGTAGTGCTTTCAAAATAATCTATTATATTTTATAAATCATTAATGAAAAATAAAATAGGTGTATTGTCTATGGAGACAGAAAACTGATACACAAAATTTTACAGAAGAGCAAACCATCTACGACAAAAACAGTATAGAAATAAAATCTAGAAAACTTTATTTTTTAACAAAATCTCAAGAAATATATAAGAAAAAAAACCCTAAAATTTTAGTTAGTAGCAGCAAATGGAAAGCAAAAGTTAAAAATATTAATTCTCTGATTATATATATTTTTGAAAGCTAGATAATTAAGAGTTAAGTTAAAAAATAGTCATATAAGGGTAACAATGTAACATTTTGTAAATAATTAGCCTCTGTTTAAAGAAAAAATAAACTACCAATATAGAAAACACGGGGAAAGACAGGCTCATAAATATGTTCCCAGTATTTCCAAGATTCAAATTTTGTATTTCTTATTTTAGCATGATAATCTAGACAGAATAATACACTCTTTGTAAACTCAATGTCCTGATGAAACTAATTTTAAAATGCAGATTCCTTGTATACAGGTCATAAAATCAGGGTTTTAGACAACCAGGAAGACTGAGGTGTGAGTCTATAAAATAACTGGAGCATACACATGAATACTTGCAAGAACACAATCCAGAAAGCAAAGTTGAAAAAATAGTAGATCATAGAGTACTTATGGTGTCATTGGAATGAAGGTATAGCTTTCTCTTCCTTTTTCTTATACTATGTAAACAACCAACTTAATGTAGATAATATATTTACATATAAATATATTTATCTCAGATCACATATTACAATAGGAAAACTGTGCCAGGGTTACTCCAGGTCACCAAAGGTTCAGTGATTTGCTAGAAGGATTCACAGGACTGAGAATATAGCTATGCTCATGGCTACGATGTATTACAGCAAAATGATGAAAAGCAAAATCAGCAAATGAAAACGTAAGGCAGTTAGTCAGGTATGAGTGACAGGAGCCAAGGCACAGCTTTCTAACCACAGAAACTTCCCTTGAGGGCCTTCCTTAAGTACTTCCCAGAAATACCTCCCTTTTAGGGTTATAAATTACCTCAAATCCTAGAGTACGAAGACCATGAAAGCTGCTTGCCTAAACCAGTTACAAACGCATGCGCAGAAAGTACTGCCCCTAACTTCAGTCCCATTATATCATCATTATAATATTATGACTATGCCTGGAAGTTCATGAATCTAATTATAACAGACTGAATTCTGGGTAAGCATATGCATACTAGGCAAAATGTTATGTAGCAGCCAATTGTCAGTCAAGGTGACCTCACATAAGAATCATCTAGGACCTCCCATCATGGCCCAAATATAAATAAACCTTCTCATTTCTACATTGTTACAGCCTTACTGGTTGGAAACCCGCCCTTTCTTTGGTGTGTACTATCTTATCTTTTCACCTCCTAAATTCCACAGGGCTGCAGCCTTCAATAAATCTCTTTTTCTCAATCTCGTCTACCTGTAATTCTTTGCTGCTTCAGCAGGGAAGAACCGAGGAACAACAACACACAACACCACCATCCACCATACCCACTATCCTCCATCCCTGCTCCTTCATGCCACTGGGGCGACACTGGATTTCACGTCACTCCAGTGGTGACAGAAGAAATACATGGGGAAAAGTTAAGACGGGTCCAGGCACAAGATTCCAAGAGTCCTCTCCTGATGAAGTCACAGTTAATTCTTCCAGCAACGAATTATCACAATTGTAAAATGCTGTCAACCAGGGAAACTCATTAGAGACTCATTTCTCAGAGAAAGTATCAAAATCTAGACTTCCGGAAGTAAGGTGGGCCTTCAGCACAAGACACTTTCTTTCTATAAAGAATTTAGGCAATAGTCACTGTTTTCAGTTCTGGGAATAGTGAGAACACTCCTAAAATCCAATTCCTAGCTTTTAGCCAAGGGCCAATCTTGCAAATAGGTGTTTCTAGGAGTCTTAATGGCTTTAGAGTATTATATGAACTCTTTTCTACACACAAAAAAACAGAACATAGCATTTCTGATATATTTACAAAATACTATATGTTACTGCAGAAATAACTTCTTCACATTATCTCAGAGGTACTCATACCTCAAAACCAAGTGGAAGAATCTTGACTATACATTAAACATCAAAATACATAAGGATCTCTGGCTCAAGTACTCTGTTTTGCACTCTACCTTACAGCAGCCACATGGACAATACAATCATTAAGCTTGGACATGAATAAACTAGTTCACTGGATCTAAGACTTGCCTTTTAAATAGAACACTAGAACAAGCTTAAGAGATATGAACCAATGAAAATATAGCTATCTGAAAGATGTTTTTTATTACTATTTCTACTTTTATAATTTCAAATTCAGTATTCATAAATTCCATGTTTCCTTCTTTGGAAAGGGTTAAAAGAATTATGATGTATTCCAAATTATGACTGAATTTGAAATATTACTCAACCTGCTCTGTAGTAATGAATGAACTGAATTATCTCAACTGAATGGTCTACCTTGAGTCAAAGTATGAAAATGTCTGGCAAAGGTTACAATAAAAAAGGCAATTTACTTTTTCTACTTCAAAATGTCATCAAATAGTTCATGACAGAGTTGATATAGCCAGTTGATTAGAGTCCCATAAAAACATAAAGCAGAATTTAAGAGCACAGTTTTACTTACGTGTGTTTCAGCAGGACTTTGATTTTACGATTACTCCACTGACACAAGGCTTTTAAAGCCTATCCTTAGAAACTACAGGGCAGCCTGGTTTCTAAACAATTGGAGGGGTCAGATGTTGACTTTTAGAAGGTGATGCCAAAAATATATAGACCTTAGTGGCCAGCATGAATATGTGTGAGAAGTTCTCTATTTTAGTTATTAGTGTTATATCTTAAACTAATTAACACATAAGTTAGAAACAAAACTATGTCTATACTGCCTACAGTCAATTGATCAGCTTACTCACATTTTTTTAAGCAAAAGCAAAATCCCTAAAATCCAGAAAAAAGATAATAAAATGCATGTGACTTTACTGTAAATTATAAACCACTAAAAATGTTTAAATCACAGGTGTCTGATATAGAAACTGAATACATCAATGAATAATATATATATATATATATATATATTTAAGGATTTCTGGCAATCAAAATAATCAGAATTCTAATTGGTTTATATGTCTGAAATATTCAACCTCTAATCAAGTAATGAGAATTTATTAAGGAAATTTTCTCTCACACAGATAATTTCAATAGTAAAGTTTTTAGGCTGTTTCTAAAGAATATATATATATTGTCTCATATTCTGCCATGAACTTTAAATAAAACAAAATATAGTAAAATTTTCTTAGCAAGCAAGTATAATCAGATACAACAACATTTAATAGAGAAAGTTAGATTTTGCATTCCAACCTATTAACTAATGTTGTATTATCTGTGGTCCTTAATAACTCCTGGGATTTTCAAAATTAGCAACTTCATCCACTGGATATTACTAAATCTACTAATATTAAATAGGAATAAACAGAGAATGTTATTAAACAGCTAAATATAAAAATATAAAAAAATTATACATTCTTCTTAGCTATTTGACAGTATTTGAAGGTGAATGACTATTAAATGGTACATCATAAAACCCTGAATCAAAAATCACATGTTTTGATCTGGGTATTTCAACTGAGGCAGTAGACTGACCTTGAACAAAGAAGGTACACTGAGATATTTTCTTTCATGTAAGAGGTATGGTATGTCAAATAAGAGAATAGAGTTTTAAGTTACAATTAAAGTAACATTTTTAAAGATATTCTAAAATGTCATTATTGAAAAGCAAGCAGCACCTAACTACTTATAGTATTTTTAAAAAATCAAAAGAGGTCAAATATCAATTTAATTATAATTAACCAATAAATAAAAATGTTATATTTCACTTATATACTTTGTCAATAGAAATTATATTTTTATCAACTTATTAAATATTATATTAAAATTACCTCTATTTGTATTATCTATAAGTCTACTCAGGCATCCATTAGGAAATAAGGAGAAAAGGATAGCATATTATATTTTGACATTATTATAACTTAATTAATTAAAAAAAACAGCATCTCCTCAAATAACATTTCCTTCATCATCATTTCTTCATTACATTGATGAGGAAAAAATATTTGAATCTTGGCTGGGGCTACTGTCTGTGTAGATTGTCAGATAATAATTCAATCAATTTGATCATGATTACCTGAATGATTAAAAATCAATAAATTTTTCTTTCTATCATTTGTTTTTAAATTGGGTTATATTTCTTGCTTTCTCACAAAGATTGTTATCAAAGGTCATTTTTCAAAGCATTGATGCTTATAAAATATGCATCTTTTTCAAAGTAGAGGACCCAAAATGCTGAAGAGCCCAATGACCAGAAAGCAGAAATCCTAGTTAAGTCACTCCCTATAATGAACATAGGTGAAGTGTTATGTGAAGTTTTTACATATTTCATCTGAATAAGGCGTTGTTCTTCTCCAGAATAAATCACTATAGGTTAGCTAATTGCATACACTTACATATAGACACAGATATAAAGATAAACATGCATTCATGTTTTTCAAACAAGTTGAAAAATCTCGCATATAGACAGTGGAACTAATTACTTTTCCAGATCCAACAACAACAAAAAAATGACAGTGCCTTGGACATATAAAGATATACATAATTGGAAAATATTAAACCATAATTGGTAATCAGCTTTAAAAAACTTATTTTAATGGTAAAAGTTTAGAAACATTATTTTTCATGTTTTTCCTTCCGATTCACTTCTAGTTGACTTATTAGTATATTTAAATAAAATATTACAATCCTTCTATTAAAGAAAAATACATTCCTGAACTTGATTTCTCAGCATTTTATTAAAATTTATAATAAGGTATACAATTTTTTTTTTACTTATATTTAATCAGTTTTATTTCCAAAGTTGACTTGAAACTTACAGATAAATACAACTAAAAAGCAATAAAATTGAATGAGGAAAATACAGGTGAATAAAGATCTTACAGCTATGTAAGCATAAGGCATCTGAAAATTAATTTTCTTTTCCAGTCCAAAATAATTATGATTTTATATACTATACTGACTACAGAAGGATTTCCCTTGACTATCACCTCTGAATAATAAATATTTTAGCTTAAAAGTCAAGGCAGATACTATTATACTCTACACAAAGATATAGATATTCAGAACACTAAGGAAGTTTTTTAAAAATGCTACAATGTACTCTAAGACCAAAAATAGATAAGCACTTCAAAGAGGAGGTGAACTGGAGAAAATCAATTGCATCAGTATATAGGTAGAGCAAGGTTAATAAAGAGAGGCACCTAGCTCCTCAAAAAATTGTATGTGTGTGAGTGTGTGTGTGTGTGTGTGTGTGTGCATGTGTGTGTGCGCGCGCTCATGCACACATGTGTATAGAACGTGTTCTGTGTGGGAATTGAGGCAATTATTATGAGGGCTGCTATTAACCATATTTAAATTTCAACCATCACAACTTCAGCAATTTTAAAATTAGCACTAAATTTGCAAAAATAATATACAACTCTCTAATGTATATTTGTATACATTCCCATAAACAAAGGGAGCTAGCTTTTAGTGGGCTGACTGGAGCAGAATAGAAGGGAGAAATGTGATATTACACAGAAAAGAAAAAGAATTCAAATTCAGTGAGTGTGTACCAGCCACTAGACTTTACCTGTCACATAGTCTCAGTTAATAAGCATGTGATATCTAGTATGTTTTATGGTTTGGGATTTTATATACTATATGGTTTGGGAAACTGAGATTTAGAAGAGTTAAATGAAATGCTCAGGGTCACCCAGGTAATGGGTACAGGTGGGATTCACCCTTTTGAGTTCGAAACCTCAACTTTTAATTTTATAACGCCACATTCAGCATGACTATGTGTAAATTTATTCTTGTTTTTTACAATTTCCTTGGTATATCAATATTTTAAAACCACATTAAGTCTTACATATCCATAGCTCTAATATGTGCTCACATTAGTTGTATGAACTTGGGCAAGGTATTTAACTTCTCTAAGCCTCAGTTTTCTTGAATGTAAAATGGGAAGCGATTTCAGCTCCCTCCTAAAAGGGAATTAAATAGGATAATGTGTATAACTTGATTAGTTGTGTTTAATACACAGGAATGGGTCAATTAAGAGGAGTTGAAATGTATTTGTTTAGACATAAATTCAACAGAAATTGGAATAGACTAATGTGTTCTAACAGATATATTTTTCTCATATTAAAAATAAATCTCCATAAAGATAAATATGTTTTAGCTAATATCAAAACAAAATAAAGCTTTAAAAAAACTGCACTTATTTTTTCTGCAGTAGTGTGGTATTTACTTACTGGTGTATCCAATGTATTATTTCTTGAGTACCTGCTTTGTGTCCAGCATAATGCTAGAGATGCTGGGGATATAGTTATAAATAAGAAATATACAATAGCCATTTTCATTGAGTTCAGTGTCTAATGGGAAACACAGACATCTTAAAATCATAATAGAAGGATATTTAATCACCAGAGTGATTAATAATAAAAAGAAAAATACGGTACTGAGAAAATCTGTTAGTCTAGTCTAGAAAGGTAAAAGTAGGCTTCTTAGAAAGTGATATTGAAGGTTGAGGTCTATAGGATAAATTGATCACTACGTCACCCATTAAAATTTATGGGAAATAACTAAATTTAGTTCTTAAAAGCTATCAATCCACATCTGACATTGATTTCAAGAAAACTGTATTTCAGGCAATTTTTCAAAAATCAGTATAACCACATAGTCTCTGTGAACCTTAGTGCGATCATTTTTGAAAAGAATATACTAGATTATTATTCTCCCTCTAATTTCATGTAATTTCACACCTTTTTATTAAAGTGAAAGATTAATTCAAGATAAAAATTTTTCTGAGTTTTAAGACACAGACTAAATAATTTTGTTAGATAGTTAGTCATGAGCAATAGGAGCGAAGGCCCATCTCTGTAACCACAGGACTCTTCCTTGAAGACCTTTCTTAAGGTCCTCCTTGAAACACCCATTATATGGTTATAAATTGCCCCTACATCCTAAGGCACAAAGGCCATAAAAGCTGCTGGCTTAAACCAGCTCGTAACCTCAACTTCATTATACCATCATTATAATATCATACATATACCTGGAAGTTCCTGAATCTAAGTATAACAGAATGAATTTTGGGTAAGCACATGCACTATAGGCAAAAGGTTATATAATAGCCAACTGTTAATTAAAATGATCTCATATACCAATCATCTAGCACCACCCTTGTGAACTCCCTTCATGTCCCAAATATAAACAGACCTGCCCACTTCTGTGCTGTTACAATCCCCTCTTCGCTGAAACCCACCCCTATCTTGAAGTGTACTCTATCTTTTGTCTTTTCATTTCCTGAATTCTATGGAGCTGCAACCTTCCTCGGCATTGCCCATCTCCTTCTAAAAATGTACTTTCAATAAATCTTACTTTTTCTAAATCTCACTGACCTAAAATTCCTGAGTTGGCAGGGAAAAATTGAGGACTCCCTGTCCCCTGCCACCAATATTACCGGGGCAATGCCAGATTTTAGTCACCCAAAATGGTAACAATTTGAATCATTTCACTATGTTTAAACACAATCTAGACCTAAAGATGTACTACATCAAATACTGTGTTTTAGGCAATAACAGAATTCTAGATAATTTGAAAAACTAAACATCCCACACTCAAAAAACAAAAAAACAAAAAAACAAAACCATCAGCCTGCTCCTGTAAAAAAATCAAATATAAGAATTACTTGTCATTCCTCCCCTATCCAAACTCCACTCATTATTCAAATCCCAGCACACACATCACAGAATCTTTCTGGCAATTTCTTATATTAGTGCTATATGAAAGACAATGAGATATAAGATGGTTCATGCAAATAAGTCCGGTCTTCCTAATTTAACCAGAAATGTCTATGTAGTGGGAATCATGTCCTATGCCTTTTTAAAATTAATTTTAAAAAATCAACCTGAACTGCATTAATAAGGTACATAGAAAGCTAAGGAACTCAATAATAAAATAACATTTTTTAAAATCTAACATTAACTCTGAAACAGTTAAAAACCAAATTAAACTAATATGTATTACTTAAGAAATCCCATTTTCAGTCATTGAAATAGGAAATGGAAATTAAAAACAACAAAACTACTTTACTGGAATAAATGCAACTTAAACAATAATTATGATATTTTAGACACCTACAGAGTGTCTGTAATTAGTATGAACTAGGCTTTTAGAAAAGATTTTTTTTCTAACTTTGGGTGGGGTGGTGAACACAAAATGCAATATATATACAACATACTATTGAACTGTACACCTGAAACTTACTTGATTTTATTAATCAATGTCACCCCAATAATTTTTAAGAAAAAAGTTTTTTTCATGAAGAAAACTTACTAAAAAATTATTTAATTGCAACATTAAAAAAAAAGGATTATCTTTTTTTTTTTTTTATCCCACAGTTTATAATCCCTGTTTTGGGAACTTTTATAACGTGCTTATCACTATGAAGAGTAAAATCATTATAAATACATGAAATCGCTTATTATACAAGTTAAAATACAAATGGGCAAACATATATCCTGATTAAAAAAAAATAATATGTCCAGCCTTTAGTTAGAGTAAGTTCAGATTGGCCTGTATGTATAGCTTAAGTTGGGAAAAAAAATGCTTATGATTAAATATTGAAAATTTCCCCAGATGTTATATAAATCTCTGGTGATGACAACAAAAGGAAGAAACCACAAAAACATCAGTATCCTTAAGGAATCATCAGCTTCTTTTTGTTTGCTCCAGTTATAAATTTTGCATTTGCACATTGCTGCCTAGATTTTCAAAGAGTTCTGCAATGATTAATTTAACAATCTACCCATACTACTGTAATATAGCCAGGAACTTTTACATATATAATTTATAATATCCATATCAAGGACAGATTAGTATGCAAAATAGAACTTTCAACATCCAGGAGTGTTATTAATGCAGAAATGGATAAGTGTCACCAAAATAGAACTACTTAAAAACAGACTTCTCAAGCTTGGGTGCTTTACCTGCAAAAATACACAGAAGCAATGGTGTCCCTTCATGAGAGTCAATTTGATCTGATGATTTGGAAGCAAACAAAGTGATTTTTTTTTTTAAATTCTAATAATTGCAAATATATATTGAAAACTTACTAAATTCCAGATCTTGTATTAAGAACTTTGTAATGAATTATTCCATGGAATATGCACTGCAACAGGTTTCAGTAAACTTTTTTAAGCCAGATATAAACATTTTAGGCCTTGTGGACCACAGACAGTCTCAGACTATGCTGAAATAACTCAACTCCGCTGTTATTGGGTAAAAGAGGTCCCAGGCAATATGTAAAGGAATGGGTATGTTTGCCTTTCAATAAACTTTATTTACCAAAGCAGTCAACTTAGTTGAATAGATTTGGCCACAGATTGCTGTACTTCTACAATTAAAATTCACATTTTACCAGTGTTAGCATGTACTATTCCATGGCCACACAGCTGACCAGTGATGAAGTCAAGATCTGAAATCAGGTCTCTTATTGCAAAATCAAAGCAGCTGACTACTATGCACATCTGCCTTTTGACAGCAATTAAGAGTCATTCAAGAGTAAAATAAACACAAATGTATTCTAGAGTAAAAGGCAAGTTGCCATATTCATAAAAAATGAAACAAAAGACTAAAAAACTCTGCATTTGCAATGGATACAGGCCTGGGAAATAAAAGCTTATGCCCTTCTGAATATTGAGATATCTGGTGAAAAGTCTGAGGACTTTTTTTGTAAGTCTGCTTCCAAAATGAGCTTTTTTAAAAAAGAAACTAAATTATTTTAAGGTTTCATGGTATATTTTAGAATTTTTTCATATATAATGACACAGGATAAATTGCTAAAGCAACCCACTTGCAATTTCATATATATATATGTATGAAATATGTATATATGTACATATATGTATGTATGTGTGCATGTATGTATGGAATGTGTGTGTATATATAGACAATGCACAAGCACTTTGCAAATGTACAGTGTACAGCCAGGTTTAAAATAGTGGCCTACACTCAGTCCATAAGCTTGCCCAGTCAGAATGATCCTGCCTTATCAAATAAAGTCCCATTTCACTTGGAATAAAATCTAGTTTATAGTTCTAGTTACAAAGTGTAATATGATCTGCCACTAGTTTACTATTATGACTTTCTTCTCTCCATGAAGCAACAGCTACAGTAGACTTTCTGATTTTTAAACACAGTCAACTTCATCTCAGCCATAGGAATTCCACACCTCTGGCTAAAATCCTCTACCCCAGCTGAAATGTCAAGCAAATTTCACTAAAATATGACATCTGGGAAGCCTTCTCTGGACACCCTGTTACTCCACCAACCACCTCATCCTTATATATATTTTGCTTACCACTTATGTGAGATAATGTAATCTTTTATCTGGCTCATTATTTTTTTCTTCTTTATTTTCTACATAGAGATTACACATATAACATAACATAGCTAGTGTTACTTACGTAACACTATGTAGCAGTTTTTCATTCGTTATTAATCTTTTCCAAAATAATAAATCTACACTTCTGAGTTATAGGTGTCATGTTTGTTTTGTTGCTGCTATATCCCAGGAACCAAGCCGAGTGTCAGGCACTTAGAAGCCACATCGTAAATACATGTAGAATGAAGGAATAAATAAGACATATAAGCAGAGAAGTCCAGACTTAGAAATCAGATCTTCAGTCTATTCTTCACACTATACCCATGGCACTCCTGGTTATTTTATTTACTCTGGAGAACCATGCACAAAAAAAGAGGGGAAAAAGTTCTAGGCCTCATGGAAATTTAAAAAAGAACAAATTTCTCATACCTTTGTTATTTCATTGAAAAGAAAGAAAAAAATTTTAAAAGTCTCCCTGGATAGCTGTTGCTGTCTAAAATGAGAGAAAAAAAAAGTACTGTTTGCCTCTGCATAAAAGACTGGTGTTTTTTCTAAATTTGGTAATGCATACTGCCGTTTTATTCATTTGTCTTAATTGCCATTGTATTGTTTAATCTTTATATATTATCTTTAATTCCTTTTGCATATCTTATGTATATGTTTTTAATTGCCAAAGTGTTAGTCCAGTTCAAAAATCATCTTATTTATTTTGAATTACTCTTAGTCAAGAAAATGTCATCTATTATGCAATTTATAACCATGTATTTTCTCATAACCCTAAGTAAATTTTGCAAAATGTTAGCTTTGTTTTAATTCATTAAACTTTTCTTAGATTTTGTAAATCATTTCTTACAAAAGAAATGATTTTTTTTTTGTATTTACCATTATTAGCTTATTGTAGAACAATATAGAGAGTATAGCTAAATGGGGATCATATATCAGAAGAAATTATGTCTTAAGCAAGGAATGTTATAATCCTGTTCATCCAAGATTAGCTTTGTTTTTGCCCCTTAAATCCTGTAGAACTAAATTTTTGCTTTTACCAAAATTAATTCTTGCTGCTAAAGAGCACTAAATTGGATACTTACTGAACATCACCATGTCACTACTCGTATAACCACCAATGACTTTCTGGATCAGATTACATGACAAAAAACTTATTTCCAGTAAGAGAGACTCTGCAACCTACACCTATGGTCTCCTTCTCTAAAATCACTGGTCATGGACTATAACATGTAAAAATACCTTTGTACAATATGAAAGAAAGGTAAGGGGGAAGACTACCAGACTAAATCTTCTTTCACTGAAAATTGTTCTTGAGATAAATTTATTTAAAAAATATAAATTCTGAATGCTGCTCTTGGATTTAATCAGACATTTAGTGAACAGGACAAACAGACTCATGGGCATGGACAAGGTACTAGTGGTTACCAGAGAGAAGAGGGGAGTGGAGAGGAGGAAAAGAATGAATGACAAAAACAAACAAACAAACAAACAAATAAACAAATAAATAATAGTACTTGTTAAGAAATAAATAAATAAATAGATTGAGAAGAAAAAAATAATTAAAAAATAAATAAATCAGGCATTTAGGATAGCTACTTATTTGGGTTAATCTTTCCCCCTTTTAGGAAAGCCCTCTTAACCTACATTTTCAATATATTTTCAACCTGCACTGAAGGTCACTTAACAGGTTTGTGATATTTACATTTTCATTGACATGAACCATCATTATGAACAGTTTCAACTCAAGGACTCCAAAAAAGGAACATAAGGTAACAGAGTCACAATACAACTGTTAACTCTTGAAAATGATTTCCATTCCCCTTTGGCTGCTGGAAGTTTATATTCTGGAGAGGTAAAGAAAACTACCCTTTACTGACAATCTATTATTAGTCAAATGCTTTATCCATATAAATCATATTTACTTTTCTCATTACACTTACAGTAGAGGTTATCACCCTCTAATTAAAGATGAGGAAACTGAAACAAAAGGTGTTGAATAATTTTCCAAAGTTACCTGGGTAGACAAGTGAAGGACTGGGATACTGGTACAGATCATTCTGACTCCCCCTGTCTCCAAAACATTGTTCAAGGCCAAAAGCTTTAAAGTTAGATTTTATTCTCAGACACAGCAAATATACCAATGATTACAGCCCAAACATATTCCCCTGACTCCCAATTTATTTTCTCAAAAGTGTCACAGGAAGCTCATGAAACTTGTAATAATGTGGCACTTGACTAGCCACCTAAATGTGCCTTTTCTAGAGCCCCCTTGTTCACAAATGTTTTCTTCTAATTTGTTAATTGCCATCATAATGTATTTCATTGTTGATATCATTGATTGCTAATGGTCAACACTACTTTGGAAAAAATTAGGATATCAGAATATTTTAATGCAAATGTTAAAGATTGTAAACATATAAATTGCTCTAAATAGAGCCTCTAAAAGCTCAAATTTGGCACTCCTATTTGTCACTAACATAAAAATATGATTCGAATCCATTCACAACCAGTTACACAAGGAATAAATGAGAGAGAAAAAAAAAAGGTGTAAAAAATAAGTAAACATGAATGTGAACAGAAAATGAACAGGCACATAAACAAGTAGAAAAGACCAGAAAATAAATGGCTACATACAAAATTAGTATTGCTCTGAAGTATACATTCTTATCATAATTTTCCAATTTTTGCTAACCATTATGATGTCCTATATTACATGTCTAGCCCATTGGTTCAAAATTTGTCTGCTTTCTGCTAGAGCAACAGCAGTACTAAGGCTCCAAGAGCAAGTTTGTACATGATGGTTCCCTTTCTATTACTACAATACAATAAGCAAGTTCATCAAAAAATAATTTCAAAGATCCTTTGTTTTATAAATACTTGTTAGTCTTTGGCAATAGTTTATTTTATGAAGAGTATCTCTTTAAAGATAAAAGAGAGGACTGTGTAGTTGAAGACAAATGCATTTTTGTGAATAAATGTCTTGTTTATACATAAAAGGCCTACATTTGTTTCTCAGAAAAGATCTCTTTGAAGGTTTATGATCTATTAAAACAAGACAGAAAAAGTGATTTTGATAAATTGAGGTGGTCTATATATCTCTATTGTGGCTTTTAAGAGACAAAAATTTGAAAGTGGCCCAGCAACCTCTGAAGCGCTATCATCAAAATGGCTAGCTGAAGGAAAATACAATAGCTCTCTGAATCTGAAAGGCTTGTCGATAACACCTGTGACTGCATGAGGCTCTTCCTGAAAAGAAACCGACTGCTTTCCTCTTCAGTGGTGACCACTGTGTTCCACGGTAGGTCAGAGGTGACCAGAGTTTTTTCAAATTCTGTTTTTTAATTCTGAAGAACTGCATTGTGAACACTGACAAGTTCCCAATTTAGCCTGCTAAATACATAAAAGTGATTGGCTTTCATTCTTTTAACATGTACTTTCATTCACTAAGCATAGCAGATTTAATCTAGTGCCCTTATTTTAAAATCCAATTTAAATTTAAATAATTGATTTTAAGATTTTGACTAGACAGACATTGAAGCTTTTTTTTTTAAAGTAATTTTTACAATACCTTTGAGGGAGATTAAATAAGGTTAAAAAAATTGTCACTAAAGAGTGATTTTTTTTTTCTGTTACCTTGTATACAAATTATTTAAGAGTCTAAAAAACAGAAACAGAACAAAATCTTAACAACTAGAAGTTGACACAATTGCACTTTTGAGGTATAAAATAAACAGCAAACAACAGTATATAATACATTCCTATACTGGGCAATTGTTAAGAAATGTTTGATGAAAATATAAGGCGATATAGTCAGAATCCTTTTAGTATATTACATTCAGTTCAGAATTCCACATTTAAGAGTGATGTAGGCAAATTCAAGTTTGCTAATAAATAAAAATTCAAAACCATGTAATGCAATAAAAAAACTGGGGGAAAAAACAGAAATTACATTCTGAGGGGGAAAAAAAAAGCTCCAGGGTATAATATTCAAAGGCATACTATGTAGAAGAGTGATTAGATCTGTTTTGTGAGCTTCCATGGGTTACATATTGGTAGACAGATTTTTTAACTCAATAAAAAAGGAATTTTCTAATGTAGAGACTTGTCCAAATATGGAATGTGGAATGGATTACCTAATGAGATGAGTTTTGCACTACTGAAGACATCTAAGGCAATAAAATGAGGGATGCTGAAGACTAAAGATTAAACTGTGATATTGAGCCTTCTTCAGAATTTTGAGTCTATGAATTTTCTATTATGAGAATTCTTTCTAATGAGACAACTTTCAGATAGATGAGAACATCTCAGAGTAAAATAAATGCCAGCATGTACTGAACAACATTAGGTAGTGGAAAAAGTAAATGTAACTAAGACATGGTTTATAACTGCTTTTTTGATGAGGAATTAAGAAATACCCAAATACAATCAAGGTGAGAAGTTGAGTTATCAAAACCAAGATGTACTGAAGAAACAGGAAAAGAACAAAATCTGCATTATGCCTAGTAAATCAAGCACTATTACTAATGCCAATAATATGTATTAGTCAGTATAAATCCAGTAGCAATGGAAAGAATAAAACACTAGCTGATAAATACAAACTTTCCAGTTATCACACAGGTAGTAGCACTTTTTAGGCAAGAATGGTCCATGAGACATCTATCTTCCCAAAATTCACATTTCTTCTAAGATCATGTGACTATTACAGTATTCCTTCTATGCTCTTTTCAAAATACTTAAACTACTTATTTTGATTTAAAAACTCTTTGGAACAGAACAAAGGTAACTTGCTTCGTGAACACAAGAAGAGCAATAAATTTTAAGACAAATACTCCATTTAATAGTATTAGATCAGCATTTTTTATACCTTTCTCTTATGAGATTAGTGTGACTGTGACCCTCTATAACTCAATCTAATCTAGGGGAAAAAATTCTGAACTCTAAAGTTGAAGATCAGCTCTGAACCACAATGATTTTAATTAGCATTGAAGTTCTAAAACTGCATATACCTTGATTTGACTGAATTTAAACAAAGTTACTTGTAAAATTTTTATTTGAAAAGTTATTACCTAGGTCAATATGTTTTTTTTTTTTAAATAAAGAAACTGTCAAATGCCCATGGGAGGTAAGAGTTAAATAATTATTAGTATTTTCATGTATTTTTTGCCAGCCACCTGTTTCTTAGAAAAATAAATTTAAAAATTCAATTTTTGATTTTGAGATAATTATAGATTACCTTGTAGTTATAAGAAATAATACAAAGAGATTCTGTGTACATTTTACCTGGATTACCCAAGTGGTAACACTTAGAAAGCTATGGTACAATATCACAGCCAAGGTACTGGCATTGATAAGTCAAGATACAAAATTACATCACCAGAAGTAACCCTCCTGCCTCCTTTTACAACACTGACTTTCCTAATAACTAATAACTAAAATAACTAATTTGTTATTTTGTTGTCACTAAAAGAATAATATATAAATGTAATGATGTTTGTCCCCTTTGGGGATAGGCTATTTTCATTTAGTATAACCCTTTGAAATTAATCCTAGTTTTTATGTGTATCAATATTGTTCCTTTGCATTGCTAAGTAGTGTTCCATGGTATAGGTATACCACAATTTGTTTAACCATTCATTCATTGAAGCATACCTGTGTTGTTTCTAGATGTTGACTATTATTAATAAAGCTATTAACATTCATGTAGATGTTTTTGTATGGAAAAAAAAAGTTAATTTCTTTGGGATAAATATAGTAGTGGCATCATTTTATAACTGCCACAATGTTTCATAAAGTGAGTATAACATTTCACATTTTCTCCAGGAATGATCCAATATTCCCACATCCTCACCAATGTTTAGTAAAATCAATATATCTTATTTTATCCATTTTGATAGCTATGTGGCAATACCTCATTATAATTTTAGTTTGCATTTCCCTAATAACTAATAATGTTGAATATTTTTATGTTTATTAGCCATCTATATAGACTACTTGTATCCTCTGATCATTTTCTAATTGTGTGTGTTTAATGTGGAGTTTGGAGACACTTTATATATTCTAAGTGAGACCTGTATTGAATATGTGGTTTGCAAACATTTTCTCCCAGTCTGTGACTTTTCATCATTTCAACAGTCTTTATAATTTTGATAAAGTTTAGCATATCAATTTGTCCTTGTATTGGTTATGATTGTTGTGTTGAGTTTAAGAACTCTGACTAAATCTACATTCTGAAGATTTTTCTCTTTCTGTTCCTAAAAGTTTTCCAATATAACATTTATAAGTTAGTTCATGACATATTTTGTGTTAACTTTTATGTAATATATAAAATTTAAATTGAGGTTAATTTTTGCCCATAGATGTCCAACTGTTCTAACTTCATTTGTTGAAAAGTCTATCTTTCCTCCATTGAAAGGATTTTGTACTTTTGTCAAAAATTAGTTGGGCATATTTGTGTAGACCGATTTCTGGGTTCTCTATTTAGTTTCATCAATCTGTGTAAATCCTTCCACTGAAACCAAATAGTCTTGATTACTGTCACTATATAATAAGTCTTAAAATTGGGTAGACTGAGTCCCATCATTTTCTCTTTTAAAATAATGTTTTACTTATTCTAAAACAACAGTCTTGCCTTTCCATATAATTTTAGAATAATCTTCTCTATGTCCATATCAATTAAAAATATTGCAGAGATTTTTATAGGAATTGTTCTAAACTGCTTTTTATTTGTTGCTAAATGACATTTTTACTATGTTGATTACTACAGTCAAAATCAGTGTGCATGCCTGTTTTTTTAGATCTTTATTTCTTTCATTGGTGTTTTACAGTTTTCAGCATATGGTCCTGTATATATTAATTAGATTTCTACTTAAATATTTCTTTTGTGAGAGAAGAGATGAAGGAAGAATGAGAGAAATAGAGGGAAGAAGAGAGGAAGGGAAGGAGAAAAGGTAGGGGAAAGGGAAGGAGGGGAGCATTTATAAATGGCATTTTTTAATTTTAATAATCTTATGATTACTGCCAGTATATCGAAATATAATTGATTGATTTTTGTATATATTTTTTTTAAATCTTGCAAGTCTGCTAAACTTTTTAATTTGGGGAGGATTTAACTATTTGTTTGGAATCCTTGGGATTTTCTACATAGACAATCATATCATCCACAAATGGTGGACAATTTTATTTCTTCTATTCCAATCTTATATCTTCTGTTGTTGTTGTTTTGTTGTATTTCATTAGTTAGAACTTCTATCACAATGTTAATAAGAATGGTGAGAGCAGACACCTTTGCCTGTTCCCAAAATTAGGAGGATAGCATTTAGTCTTTAGCCATTACATATATTGTTAGATGTAGAATTTTAGTAAATGCTCTTAAGCTGAGGAAGTTCTCCTGCATTTCTAGTATTCTGAGCTGTTATATTATAAATGGATATTGAATTTTATAAAATATTTTTCCGCATCAACTGAGTTTTTTTTCTTTAGCCTGTTAATATGACGTATCATATTAATTGATTTTACATACTGAACAAGCCTCACATTTCTGAAATAAACCCTACCTGGTTATAGTATCTAATTGTTTTTATATGTTGCTACATTATATTTGCTAATATTTGTTAAAAATTTTTCTGTCCAGATTCATGAGAGATATTGATCTGTAGTTTTCATTTTATTATGGCCTTTATCTGGTTCTGTTATCAGGGCAATACTCACTTCACAAAGCGAATTAAGAAGTGTTTCTTCTTTTTCTATTTTCTGAAATGTGGATTCTTAAAAAGTTTCATGGAATTATGTATTGAAAACATCTGTACCTAGAGTTCTTATTTTGAGAGTTGCACATCAAATTTCTTAATAGTCATAGAGTATTCAAATTATCTATTTCATACAGAGTCAGTTGTGGAAGTGTGTTTTTTAGAAATAGATCCATTTAAGTTATCAAAATTATGTATTTAAAGTTGTTCCTATTATTCCCTTATTGTCATTTTGGTGTCTACAGAGTGCATAACTTAAAAACCAAAGAAAAAATTTTTACTGAATTTGCCCATATTTTTACTCTTTCCATATTCTTTCTTCCTCACTGATATTCTAGTTCCTTATTTTATAGTCTCCTTTCTGTTTAGACAATTTCTTTTACCCAGTCTTTTAGGGTAGGTCTGCTGGCCACAAATTCTCTTAGTTTTCTTTCATCTGAGCATATCTCAATGTGCCCTTCATTCTTAAAAGATATTTTCACTGCTTTCTAGTAAATAATCTTGTAATAAATATCTTTATGAACAAAATATTTTAATATACAGTAGGCTTATAACCTTAGAATAAAATGCCTTAAA
This sequence comes from Macroglossus sobrinus, assembly GCA_004027375.1. Lineage (NCBI taxonomy): Eukaryota > Metazoa > Chordata > Mammalia > Chiroptera > Pteropodidae > Macroglossus > Macroglossus sobrinus. Next base: position 190,750 of record PVKZ01001603.1, read on the forward strand.
TAGAATAACTCAATGATTATGCTATAGCATTTTTAATGTAATTACTGATAACTTGTTTTCCAAAAGGACTGCAGCAAATTATGCACCATGAAAAATAGTGGATTTAAGTGACCCCCTACTCCTAGAGAAAGAATAAATTAATTGACTTCAGAAGACCCTTCCAACTCTACAGTCCATGAATCTAAGTGGTACCACTGAGGATGCTCATTTATTATGTCAATTTTTTGATATGACTCTAAAAAAATAACACTGATTATATTAATCAGGGTTCTCCAGAAAAACAGAACCAGTAATATATACAGAGATGTATATTAGAGGAGAGTTATTGTAGGAATTGGTTTGTGCAGTTTTAGAGGCAGAGAAGTCCCACATTTTTCCTTCTGCAAGCTGGAGAGCCAGGAAAGCTGGTGATATAATTTTTTCTAAGGGGAGCCAATGATGTATTTCTTAGTCCAAGGCATAAGGCCTGAGAACCTGTGGTATGAGTCCAAGTCTGAAGGCCCAAGAACCAGGAGCTCTGATGTCCAAGGGCAAAAAATGATGGACTTCCTGGCTCAAAAAGACTAAAAGAGAATTCACCCCTCCTTCACCTTTTTGTTGCATCTGAGTACTTAATGGACTCTGTGATGCTCGCCCACCTTTCTAAGTAAGGGTGGATCTCATTACTTTGTCTACTGAAACAAATGCTAATCTCTCCCAGAAGTTTCTTTTGCCTTTGACATTGTCAGTCAACACCTTTACTCCCTTTCCAGTTCACCTTGGCAATTTTGCTTCACTTCTTTTCCACAACTCAGAAATTTCATTGATGGTGTATATGTTACACTGAATATTCCTTTGTATAAAGAGGTTAGGAATGAGTTTAGGCCAAGCCACACTTTTCAACTATAGAGTAAGTCTTTGAGATAGCAAAACTACTTACTTACATATTTATTTGAAAAGTTACAACTAGAGCCAGAGATATTAGTAATTACTATTGATTTTAACTTTTTAATAAATCTACTCATCATGCACTTTCTGGGACTAAAAGACTGCTATACATCCAGAAAGAAGTATCTTACCTAATGTACTCTTGGCAATCTCTGAAGTGTATATGTAATGCTTTTCAAAAGATTACCCTTTAAATTATGAAAATATATAGAAAATTATTATATTATCATTTTGTTTTTTATTGCAAGGAAAATTATTTTTATTAATTTATTTTTAAAAGTGATCTCTTAAGTGGTAAAAGCATTAATAATGTTAATATTTATGCATTGGTCTCTGCCCTATAAAAACAAGCATAAATAACCATATTATGCATGGCTAAAACTATACCTGTAATATTCATTCTGTAGAAAATATATCTTTTACATTATCCTTCTCTATATGAACTTAACTCAAATTTATCTTGAAAATATATACATACACATATATTTTAAAAATCTATAATGTTTCTACTTAAATTTAGAATAAACACAGTAGTTTTATGGTCTTCTGCTATATCTGCCCATGTAAAAATCAGTACTAAGAGAAACTATATCTGATATATAATAAATGTACAACAAAAGGCTTTATACTAATTAAATAAAATTGACAATTATAATATTTATTTCTGTAATTAAGTGCATATTTATGTATTTTTATGTTTATATAAAATTGTTTATAATCAGGGTAATCATCAAAGTTAATGATATGCTATGATAGCTATGACAAATAACAGGACAGGAGATTGAAACTTATAAATTATTTAACACTTAACACATTTCATGGGAAGTGAATAAGAGAAGTACTTCATAAAATTATGACTTTATGTAGGATGAAGAAAAATTATGAAGTAAATAATTATATACATAATTGTTTAAAAATTATCTTCTAGGTTAGAGGCATTCACATTGAAAAATTCTTTAGGGACTTAATTAAAATAAAAAGAGTCAGCACTTCTCAAAAATATGATCAAGAAATTTAATTTTGGCTTTGCATGTTTATTTTGACATTTTAAATGCATTTTAATGTAAAAAAACAAAACGTAATTTTATATTTTAAATTAAGTCTTTCTTTTAACTTTCTTTTAGTAGGTCTCTTAGAGTCCTTTTCATCATAGGTAAAACAGCATAGTATTACAATATCATGAATGTTAATATAAATCCAAATTTATAAACTAAAATATGTCTGTACTTATGACTAACTGGACTTCATAAATCAGTTGTTATACTAGAAAACAGATCATGATTTCCTATTTTAAAAATACTACTTTCATAAATAACTCAGGGCACAAATAAAATTAAAACTGGATGATATAAAACATATTAAAAAGATCTCATACTTCTATCTCATATGATCAAGAAAGTATCAAGCTATGGGACACTCTGTATGAGAGAGGCAGCTTCCAGTGTGAGAGACTCTACAAGAGATATTAGATCCCCATTGTCACCACAGCAATGAGCATTCATCTGTTTAGAAAACAATTGTTACAGGCTATAATTTACCACTGAATAATTTACTTTTGTGTGTTATACACCAAATTTTCATTTGAGAAAGCTTACTTAGCAATATTATAAATGATATATTTGGTAATGAACTGAGTAGACAGTAGCCTCTTCTTATCCTCAGGGATGTGTTCCAAGACCCCCAGTGGATGCCTGAAACTACTGACAGTGCTGAATCATATATACTTTATGTTTTTGTCCTACATATACATATCTCTTCACTTAAAGTAGTACATTGTGGCTTCTCTTTGGCATATCCAAATTGCCAGCATCACTACCCTTGTACTTTGAGGCCATTATTAAGTAAAATAAGGGTTACTTGAACATAAGCACTGAGATACCATGACAGTTATCTGATAACCAAGAGAGTTACTAAGTGACTAATGGGTGGAAAGCAAAGGGCCAATTCATGTCTCAGTTGTAATAGAGTACATAGTGTGAAATTTCATCACGCTACTTAGAACGACCCACAGTTTAAACTTATGTACTGTTTATTTTTGGAATTTCCCATTTAATATTTTTGGACCATATTTGATCATGGGTAATTGAAACCATAGAAAGTAAAATCACAGATGCGGGGGCAGGGGAGCTACTGTATATTTAGTTTCCATGATGTATACTTTTGAGCTGTACAAAGAAGTGTGGATATAGAACAAACCACAGAAGTTATAAGAAGCAATTAACTAACTAGTTCACACTACATGCCAGAAACTGTTCTAAGAACTTTACAAATTTCTTTTTACATTTTAAATCTCACAATAGCTCCATAAGATAGGTACCTTTTAAGTCACCATTTTAGAAATGGATGTGGTACTAGAATATTTAAATTACGTATGTGGCTAACACTATATATTTTTTTGAACAGTGTGGTTCTATACACTCCTTGGCAAGATCGCTGCGTCTCTATTCTGCACAATTTATGTACACCTCACCTACAATTTTCCATTTTTCTCAGTGACCCTTCCATCCACCAGCCTGGCAGCACAGCAGTATCCTGTACCAAAAGGCCAGCAGCGATAGCAAGCACCAAGTGTCTCTTTCACCACCTGATGACCTGAATGTGTTTTCTGTGTTTATCCACTTCATTTTATCTCTAAGCTCCCTGAAATATTTTCTTGTACAAGAGATGTTAGATACCTTACTTCTGGAAAAGGTTGGGGAAAGATAGTGAGATGGGCTATTTCTGATCACCTTTCAGATATAACCACATGAGTTAGTAGATGAGCCCATGGCAGAAGCTAGATGGACAAACTGCAGGTCAGGAAAACCTGTGCCAGTTTGTTATAAGGCAACCATTAATAATAACAGTTTGTTAAAAAGAAAAATATCAGGAGTAAATGCTATACCACACTGGGCATCAACCAACAAGCATAAATGTATGATCTCCCTACTTGTAACCATTGCCACAAACTCAATGATCACACAAAACAAAAAATAAAAGACTGTAAGAACTAAGTAGGTACTTCGCAATTGAGTTAATCCAGACACTAGTATAGACACAGCTTAGCATTACACTAAAAATTTGTCACCTACCTCATTGCTGAGAAAGACTGAAGAATCTGAGTTACAATAAACATTCTAAGACTAAAAGATTGGTCTCCCTCTCAGAAAAGAGAACCATAAAACATTGTTCTAAGAAATATATGAGATGAATCTTAATTTAAAATGCAAAATAAGCAAAGTAATTGATTCAATAACCATTCAATAAAATGCCTTTCACACCTGAAAACTTAAAAATTAATAAGTAGAAGTTACTCTGCTTATTCTACACTGGAGAGAAACAGTA